>VMDR010027540.1:0-13528 GCA_007922815.1 Macrotus californicus | reverse complement strand
GGGAACAATTGATAGCTTAAAAATTTTCCTTCAGATTTAAAAGTCCTTTAACCTCATGTTCGTTTTTAGGATTGTCGTCAAATTGAGGAAATATATTAAGTCTATTTCATATATTAGCTGTAAGATTTGAGAGATCTTGCACATGCTGACTTCCGGTTCTACATATGTGAAACCTTGCTTCTCCTCCTACCCACATCCTCCTGGTACCCAGCATTCTGGGACACACTCATCTCCTAATGTGACCTCTGGCCCTGCCTCCTTGACTCAGGACATCGGTAAGTGGGCACCATGGGTAGTAGGAGTGTTCCTGGAAGCAATTCGTAGCCCAGGCCAGCCAGCTGTACTGCCTAATGTACGTGGGAGCGACTGAGAACCACGTACATATATCATGTTATGAAGCCCAAGCTAAATGCATCTCCAACTCAACTTCACCTTAGCCCAATCCCAAAATGCCCAGGTCTACTCCATGCTACTCAGCAGGTAAGGGCACGTGAAAGAGGGCACATGAGGCTGGACAAAAAGATTAGTTTAACTGATGATATTTAAAATCTCTTACTTCTGGCAAATTTTACCAGATTTCAAAGGCTGTGCTCTGCAGGAGGGTGCTCTATCGAAGAAGCACTGAACACATCATGGGCATCGAGGAGCTGTATGTTTGTTACCACAGTTTCTGGCAATAAAGTGTCTCATTCCCACTGAATTAGGGTTGTCTGGAGATTTTCTGACTGGTGGAAACAGTCTAGAGGAGGGGCGAGTGTGCACTTCTGTTTTGCACAAAGGCTCTGTACGGGTCAGTGGTGGCCTTGTTTTGGGGGTTCTGCTTGTTTTCAGTCCATTGAAGCTCTGCCTGGGGGTTCTGTGTAGCCTCCACTCCATATTGCTGTGGTGGAAAGCGGCCATGGTTCCATCTCAGCGTTTAACAAGGTGCCAATGTCCAAGGCCCTTCAGCCCCCAAAGGTCCTTTCAAGTTGTTTGTTCCTTCCTTATATTGCTGTGCCCACTGACTCTGGCCATGTCTTCTGGGGGAGCTGGCAGGTAAATGACTCAGGTTTGGGGAGCAGACAGACCTGCAGCAGAAGCCTGCCTCACCCTCTTACAGCTACACTTCTAGGGGCAGGAACTTCACCTGCCAGTTCTGCTTTCTCGAAAATGAAGGTAAATAGTGTTTAATTCACAGAGTAGTCCTAGGTTTTAAAAGATGTTTTGTTTTGCTTTCCTGTAAGGCACTCAACACAATCCCTGACCTGAATGAGCACTCAGGAAATGGTGTTATCATCACTTCCCTCACCTGCGCCTCCTTTCCAAACACCGGTGCTTTGGGTTTCCTTGCCTTGCCCAGCCACCCTGGTCTGTGAACTCCCCCTGCTCTGAGGCTCTTCTTTCCAGAACATTTATTGCACTGTATTTCATGTGGTCTTTCCCCTGATGGACTTTAAGTCCCCTGGGGACATCGTTATATAAGCCTTTATTTCCCCCAAAGGACCCAACAAGGTCTTTTCGTGGGTCAGACCATCATCACTTTTGCCCAAAGCCATTGCCGGACTGACAGTCCTTGGGTCTTCAGAAGACAACCTAAGATGAATGCACAACAAAATCCATGCAGTTATCTGAGGGAAATCAAAAACAATATGTTAGTGTTTATTTCACAAGATATATCAGGCAAATGCACCAGATTTCTAAAGAAGCTTTAGCTCAGTTTCCGAGAAACTTGAATCACTCCAAACAGTTGGCAATTTCATTTTTTCTTATGTTTTCAAGGGCTTAGATTTGTCGGAATCACAGAAGCATTCTCGTGGTGGGTCTAGTTAAGCGGTGGGGATGGGAAAGTTGGGTGATGTTCACCGTAGTGTGGAGGCCCTTTAGTTCAGGAAGCTCACGGAGACCTGTTAAGCAGGCTGGGGAACACTACGGTCTCTGAGTTCCCTGGTGGCTGCCAACGTGGTCTGGATGCAACTTACCATCACTTCCCCACTACATACAGTCATTCACATTCACTCAGATACTGGCTCCAGCCTCTGTTCTGTCCGAGCTCTTCTCTTGCCCACCCCTTTTCACACACACCGTCCCCTCCCCCCCCTTATTCCATCCGCCAGCCTATCGGGACAGCATGACATTTTCCCCATGGTGTCTTCCTGCTTCTCTCTGCCCTGACTGTCCACCCTCATTTCCTGATCACCTTTCTTTCTCTCACCCCATCCAACTGTTGCAACTGTTTCATCCCTCAAGGCTTATATTCAAGTCCAGGTAAAGTGAATTCCCCCTGGGTGATCTCACAACACTCTGCCCCACCCCCCACTCCTTCCTTGATTGCTCTCTTCCATCCTCTCTGCCTGAGGCTCCGTATCTTTCTGTCCTCCAAGTGCTGCTGTGCTCCAAAGCAGCGTCCTTAGCTTTTTCGCTTCTATGCTCTCTCTACACTCTCTCTGTAAGTGACCTCATCCAGACACGATATTAAATACCATCATCATCAATATGCAGATGACTTCCAAATTGATCTCTTCAGTCTAGAACTCTTGCTGAACTCCACGCTCGAAAGCAGAGTCACCTTTCCTAATCGTTTTTGGATACCAATGAGTGAATCAAACTCAACATGCTGCCAAATGATCTCTTGATTTCATCTGTTTAAACCTGCTCTCCATCTGAGGAAGAGACACCAGCATTCCCTCAGTTGCTCAAGCTGAAAACATCGGCCTCATCCTTGACATGTCTCTTTTGCATCCCTCATTCACTCCATGAACAAATCTTTTTGGCTCGACCTCCAGATGAATCTGGGATCCTACTTCTTATCCTTCTCTCTGTGGCTGAGTCTGTCATCTCTCACCCAACTTTTCTCCCTGCCTCTACTCTCGCAGACTATTCTCATAAAGCAGCCAGAGAAATCTGGATAAAATAAAAATATGTGTATGCCAGTCCCCCGCTCACAACCCTCTAATAAATTCTTACCATATGCAGAATTGAATCCACAGTCAAGTTTGCCTACAAGACCCTGTGGCTCTAGCCCTGGGCTCCCTCCCCGATGCCACCTCCTGCTGGTCTCTCCTCCACCCTGCGCCAGTCACAGTGGCCTCCTGACTCTTCCTTGAATGTACCAAGGACATGCCCCCCGCAAAACCTTTGCACATTGTTTTCTCTGCCTAGTTCCTGTTTTTGCTCAAATTTGCCTTCTCAGTGAGGCCTTCCCTGACCATCTGAACTCAAAGCAGCCACTCCTCTTCCATCTCCACCACCTCCACCACCTGCTTTGTTTCTCCTCATAGCCTTTTCCTGAAACTATATTCACTTGTTTGCTTGTTCATCGTTCGCTCCCACACAAGAGTGTAAACTCCCAAGGGTAGGGACTTTGTCCATTTCAGTCACTGCTATCCCCCAGCATCTCAAAAAATGCCAGGCACATAGCAGGTCCTCAATGTTTGTTTCACATATGAATGAATGAGCCTGTATCTCAGCCTCCTGACATCAGAGCCTGTTTTGCACTAGCTTAAGTCATTCTTTTACCAGCAATTTGGGGAGCAGAGGCCATTTCTTATTCCTTTGACTTCCCTACACTCTTCACTGGGCCCTTGATATGCTTGTGGACTTGAGGTCAAAAGGCTTGTCTGAGCTCAGCAGAGGTAAGATTAACAAGCTGAGGGCTGTCCTGTGACTACCTGAATTCCGATGGCTTTGCACCTTTGGGTTGTCCCTTTAAAAGGAGGATGGCAAATCTGTGGAGAATCCAGGCTCTGAAATGTTGTCTCAAAAATGGCTGAGCCTACGCAAAGGCTCATGCTAATGTGTCTGCCTCACACGATTGAACAGGGCTTCCCTCCGATGACCAGACAAATGAGAAAAGATGAGCTTGGGAGTTCATAAAAGTGAAATATCTGCTCCATCCTCCCCTCTGCTCTGGCTGAGGGTGACACTGGGTGAAAGGAGAGGAGGGGCCATCCGTAAAGCCACTCTGAGGTGACTCCGGCAGTGTCTGAGTGCTAAGCAGCCCTCTGGAAGGAGGCGTTACCACTCATAACTCACCCAGGAGCCTGCCCCGGGGACAGCACGGGGCAGCTGGTGGTGAGGAGCAGCGGCTCTTGGGGAACACTGCCACAGGAAGCCTCCCCAGCCGGGCTCCTCCCTCGCCAGCTGCAGAGTGGCCCAGGTCCCCGATTTATTTTGCAGTTAACCCCAGTTACCATTCCACGTCTCCTGACCGACCTTGCTCTACCAACTAAACACAAGCTATAAACCGTAGTCAGGACATCTGGGTGTGGGGCCCCTAAGCAGTTCTGACGCTGATTCCTTAAGAAAACTCATTTCTTGTAATGCGAGCCCTGCTGAGGATGGCCATGTCAACTTATTAGACTTTTTACTTGGCCGTATTGATTCTGCTCTACCCTGATGCAGCCCGTAATGCTGGCTAATGTTATTGATGAGCCATCAGTCTTGTGGAGGAGTGTGGGGCGGCAGCTCTCTCGGAACCACAAAACCTACGGGTGGACAGTGATGGAGAGAAGAAGGAGCACGTGAGTGGAGCTCTCGGCCCGCTCTGTGCAGGCCGTGCTACACTAATGAAAGACATACGCTCGGTGGCCAGAGACAGATGCGGCTCTCCAGAAGCCATTTATTTATGAAATAATTATGAATGCACAGTTGAATCATGGATTTTCATCACTGTGTGTGTCCACCACTCTTTCTTGATTCACATTTTGTTGGAAATGAAGTGCTGTCGGTTACAGGGTGGGGCGGTGCGGGGAGGGAGGGCCAGGGCGAACCTCCAGGCAGGGGTCCGAAGGTATTTCCTCTCTCTCTCTTCCACCTCACTGGCTGTCTTCCTCTCAGGAGCCATTTTCCAAGTGGGGCCCAGCACTGTCTCCAAAGGGAGTTCAGTTTTGATCTGTTCTCAAAAGGGCCCGCATTTTCAACCCCGTAAGGCTGCTAATCAAAGCCTCACTCAAAGGAGCTCCACCTTCAAAAACCAACAAAGTTGGGGCCTACTGAGTCTTGTGTGCTGGTGTGGGAAGGATGGGCGTTTGATGGGCTGTTAAAAACAGGGAAGGGGACATAGACTACAGAATGCTCCCCACTTTCCAGGCTCCTTTCCTGTCAGATCCTAACTCTTACCCGGAGGGACTTTCCTCTCCAGCAGGCTTCTGTGCAACCAATACCGTAGACGGGTGGCTTAAACCACAGCCATTTGCTTCTCACAAATCTGAGAAGTCCAAGTTCAAGGTGGCAGCAGATTCAGAGCTGAAGGAGGGCCCCTGTCCTGGCTTGCAGACAGCAACCTTCTCATTGTGCCCTCCTGTGGTGGAAAGTGAGCTCTGGCCTCTGCCTTCCCTTATAAGGGCACTAATCCCATCAAGGGAGCTGCACCTTAAAATGAAAAAAAGAAAAGATAAAAGTCTCCCCACCCCACCCACCCCTGCTCCTTCAAACTGAAGAGACTACCTTTGATTCATCAGCTCATCCCTTCCCCCCTCCCCCCACCCCCAGAGTCACTCTGGCCAGAAGGGAAACCTCGGTGGCTATTTAGTGGTGTGTCTCATGCTGTGTGTGTGTGTCTATAGCAATGGATCCAATACAAGTTCCAGTACATTGAAGGTGAAAAATGTAAACTAAGGGCTGATAGCAAGCTTTACTGTTTGGTTGTTATCAGGGCGGCTGAGTAACGAATTGGATTCATCCCGTGAAACCTTGCCTGGGGAACTCCTAGAGTCTCAGGGGAAGTGAAGTCTGTCGTGAAGTTATTTCTAGAGTGGCTGCTGGAGAGGCAAAGATCACACCAGTGCCAGAGCAGTGTCAGCGCTGCCTGGTGGCTGCAAGGCTTCAGTCCTGCTGCTCTCGGTCGTCCGAGCAGCTGCCTCATCCCTGCTCACACTGGGCCTCTTCACATGTCTGTCCTCCCCGGCGAGCAAATCCCTGTGAGCCTGATGGCAGCTTTGCACCGTAGCATATAATCGGCTCTTTATACATGTTTGCAGGATGAATGGAGAGCCCCGTGTTATTACTAAGTGCAGGTCTTTACTGAAGACCATAAGCTCCAACTATTTGCTGCCCAACTCTGGTTGGCCTAAATGATCCTTACGGCCAATTGCACAGAGAATACGCATCCACTGCTGACTTGTAAGGTTTCTAAAAAGAGCAGAACTTTGTCTTTCCCAATAAGACCTAAACGAAACCCTCAAAGCATAAAACAGATCAAACTGCAGCTAGTTTGCATGAAAGAAAAAGGGATGGTAGCGAGAAAAAGGACTGGGTACAAAGCAAACTTTTCCTAAGGATCTGGTCGCCTGTGTGTGTCTGAAGGCAGAAGGGCTGGGGGCAGTGTGTGGAGAGGCCAGAGCCATGTGAGGGTGTCACTCCACCCCTGAGCCTCCTCGTTCCCATCACACATACACACTCACTCACTCACAAACACTCACACACACAATCACACACACAGACACACATCCAGATAAATCATACACACACACTAATTTACACACACTCTCACCCACACACAATCATATTAAGAAAAAGGAAAAAAACAGCAACATTTGATTTTGACCCTACAGAGGGTGACTTTGCCTGACTGCCCTTTCTTTGCACTGGAACGTGGGGGTGTCGCAGATGTCAGCCCTCTGCCACCCCTCCAAGCTGGTGCCCTCTTTTGTCTCCAACCTTCTGGAGCAGCCACAGGGTTAGTGTCTTCATGGAACAGCTATCCCTTCTCAGCTGGTGACCTTGGACAAGTTGCTTGCACTTTTGTTCCTCATTTCCTTCCAGGGTAGGACGGGAATAACAATACTGCTCACCTTGGAGGTTTGTTGAGAGGATTGAATGATTTAACAGAATCACGCCCGACAGAAAATAGGCACTGAAATCCTGTTTGATGTCATTTCGCCCCCACAGCAGCCCTGCACAGTCGATGTCTTTCAGACGAGGAAACCCAGATGGGGCACCAGTGATTTACCCTGCGTCCCTCAGCTTCCAGCCACACTGACCGTCTGCAGGTACTTCTGCGTCTTCTGAATCCTCTCAGGTGGGTGGTGCCCGCTGGAGCCTTGGCCCTGAAGTCATTGACCCCTGTGTTTTCACCATCCGGAATGTTCGATCCCCAAACACTGAGTCTCACTGTCTACTGCTGAGGTCAAGTACAGCCTGGCTTCGGGCTTTCTGGGGAGCCCACAGGTTATAACCTGGATCACCAAGGCTGGGTAGGCCATGCAAGCTTGGTGGCCTTGGGGACATGCCATGTGGGACATGTGTCCTTCAGGGAAGGGATTTCAAAAAACAGACATAGTCGATACATACCATGAATAGGAGCTGGAGAGACCACTGCATTCTTCAAGGCAATGACCTCCCCAAGGGCGAGGAGCATGACGGCTCAGTTACCTCCTGTGGACTTGTGGGCACATTTGTCTTTAATTGGTCTCTTTCTTTTTTAAGCTAATGGTAGCAAAACTAAGATCTTTCCAACTTTGATTTTTTTCTTATGAAAGTAACTTTTTCCTATTGCAAAATAAGAGAAACACTCAGAAAAATGTAAGATATTTTTGTTTTGCATGGAGACCTTTGGGCTAACTAGAGGAGCCATCAGAAAGTAAGTGCTGTTACGCTGGCCCCGGACGTGATCACCAGTCTTAACACACGCACTTCTCCACTCAGTGCTGGCAAATCAGTGCAGTCCTGCCTTTGGAAAGCTCCTGCCTGTACATAAAGGGCTACAGCCTATACCAGAAGATGTTTGCAGCAAATAACAAGATTGTGCTAAGAGAAATTAGAGAGCATCAGGACTAAGCAAAGGTCTTGGGGCTGCGGCAGGAGTGAATCCAGAAGTTGACGGATTCACTGGAATCTGTAGCTGGAACCATTGCTGCCAGGGGTCAGGAGAGGGTGCTTGGCAGGGACAGGGCAGACCAGTCAAAACCACTGTCCTGACAGCAGCCACTGCAAAGGGTGTGTCTCGGGTTCTAGCTAATGACGATTTACTTCCAAAGTCTTTGCTCAGTGTCTGTTGGATGTGGCACTATGCTGGGGTTGCTGAAGGAAGATGATTCTGTCCCTGTCCTCCACGTGTTTACTGTCTTGGGAAGATGAAATCTGAATGCCTGAAACCACTCGATGACCCCCAGAGGCAGAGTACAAACCAGGGAACACTGGGGCAGGCCAAAGAAAGAGAGGTCAGTTTGAGGTCACCCAGGGATGTAAGCAGAGGCCTTAGATGAATGGCAGTGATGATGGAGGGAAAGAGAAAGAAATCCTTAGGGGTAAACCCATGAATCTTAGGAACCTGGAGATCAGAGAGGGCTCAGGTCACTGGGGTCCAGACATAGGTCTTCTGGCCCAGTGTTTCCTTCACTGTCTTGGCCTCCCTGCCCTAGTTCTGGTCTTACCTCTGGTCTGCGCTGTTGTAATAACCTCTGAACAGACATCCACAGGGGCTTCAGGGTCAGATGGATCTGAACTTGATCTTGACTCTACTACTTATTTGCAGTTGAAACCTCAGGCAAATGTCTGGATCCCTTTGACTTTAGCTTCCTCACCTGCAAAATTTGGAAAACAGTATTTTACAGATATGAGGGTGAAATGAGAATGACCACATTAACTGTCCAGTATAGGGTCATCCTTATGCTATTATAATTCAAGGGTATCGTTAGATCTCCCACCTCCAGACCAGCCTATATGTTGCTGGCCAGATCAATTTTCCCAGAATACAATTTTGATCACGTCACTGCCTATTCTCCTGCAAATACTGTGGTTGCTGATAGAGAAAGCCTATCTGTGCGGGAAGTCACTTACCCCATTTTTTCCATCTGGATGCCAGAATCTTGACTACAAGAGTCAGGTATCTCATAGACAGCCTACTCGTGCGCTATAAAAATACCCAAAAAGGTTCTTAAATTTACAAAGACTATACAGAGGTTTGTTACAGTTTGTTAATTATGGTTGAACCCCCACAATGAGATGAGATCAATGTCAGTGTCACTGCGTGGTTAGGTTATTCATACTTACGTACTTAGGTGACGGGATATGACGTTTTAGAAATATCAGCAGAATCCGCCCTCCCCCATCACTGTATTTTCTCCGACCCTTTGCCCCTTCAGTTGGGCTAGCCATTCTGTGCTCATCACCTGGGGGAAGGAATGTGATAGGAGAAAGCAGAGAAAAGTGGAACCTTTCCTGGATGTTGAGTTCTGAAAGCTGGGCCCCTGCAGGGGAAAGAAAGAAGTAGTTGACAAGAGATAGAAGCCAAATTTGCGATTAAGAGTAAGATTTTCCTGCCTCTCCTCCACTAGGAAAATCCTTGGGATCCGGGAAATGAGAAGGCAGAAGTGTTGAAGGAGGGCTGTGAGGGGAGGCTGTGCTGGAGAGGCTGCTCCTAGGCCAGGCTCCAGGTCAGCTGCTGCACTCTGGGCTCTGTGGCTCATTCCTGCCGCCTGCTGAGGGCTTCCCTTCAGAGGAGCCAGAATGGCCTTGACTTACCCACCGGGAGTATACCCTTCTGTGGCCAAGCCATTTGACTCACTCCATGAGAACTGCCCTCAAGATCGGGTCCAGCACAGGTTTGAACAGACCCTGTTGCCGTTGTCCTACAAACCAAATCATACACAGCGGGGTTCTGGTTCATATTAACAAAAACTGTCTGTGTTCCAGTCAGACATGAACGTAACCCCCTCCAAAGAATGGAGCTATAATGGAGAGACAGAAGCGAGTGGAGTTATTTTTGAGATGGGGGTCCTATCTGGTGCCTCTTGAAATAATGCCACATAGGTGGTACTACAGAAGGAAAATTCTGTATAGAAGGTGATTCTTGTCCCTTCTCTTCTTGCTTGGACACCTCTCTCTGGAGCCATTTGCAGGGTTGGAGCTTCTAGAGGGAGGTGGGTGCTAGGAACACAGCTGGATGCAGTCACCTGGGAGGGGCAGTCAGTGGGACAGACATCCTGTGAAGCATTCTGTGGTAGGCTGTTCCATTTGTGGCGCCTACCGTGCTTCCCTTGTGTGGCCCCTCCCCCAGGGACTCTGGGCATGGCTTTCTTGGCCAATGTTACATTAGCAAGCGTGATGCAAGTAGAGACTTGTGAAGAGCCTGCACATGGGGTTTGTCCTCTTGGGACCTCCCTTTTGGAAACAGCTGCTATTTGGTAAGGCAACCAGTGTAGACTAGAGGTCACATGGAGGGAAATCAAGGCACACCAGCTCTCGACTGGCATCAGTACCAGAAATGCAGGTGACACCTTCATGGACATTTTCCCAGCAGAGACCCCAGCTGAAGGAAGCCAACTAAGAGACCCCAGCAAATACAGAGGGAGCAGAGCCGTCCCCTCCGAGCCCTCTCCAACTTACAGAATCATGAGCAAATGAAGAGTATTGTCATCTTAAGCCCCTAAGTTTGGGGTAGTTTTTGTGTAGCAAGAGGTAAAGGAAATACTTTCTTTCTGTAGGAGGCTTTCCCTTCCAATTGCAGGGACCTCCCCCAGGGCAGGGGCCTGGTCTGCTTTGACCACCATACTCTCAGTACCGAACAGCCCATAGCAGGTGTGCAAATCTGCAGTATGCATGGCGCAAAATCAGGTGACACAGCATCCACGCTGCATTGCCATGCCCTTTTTCCTCGCTGTTTCTCTCCCTTCTGAACCATCAGCTCCCTCTCCTTGAAACTTCCATTTATTGTAGAGGAGTGGTTGGCAAATTACAAAGAGATCTATATATGTAACACTTTATTAAGTGGGACTTTGACTATTATCTCTGGAATTTTGGTTAAGTGAAAGTTAGAACATGAGCGATGAATACCCCTACATCCTGCAGATTGGTGTTAGACACATTTGTAGCACATGCTGAGCAGACTAAAATCTTTTCTGACACCTTAATCCATTCTTTGCATCCAGCCTATATAAGAGAAAGATGAGGCAGCACTAGGGATCTGTGATTGGGATCAGAAGCTGGAGCCAGGTAGCCTAGTTCAAATCCCGACTCGGCCACATAACAGTTACTTAGCCTCTCTGTACTTCCATTTGCTCATCTGTAAAACGAGAATGATGGCATGCAACTCATAGGGCTGCTGTGAGGATTCAGTGAGACCAGGCCGTTTTACATACAGAACCCTGAGAAAGGGGCCCAGCTCATCCTAACAGCCTGTAAGGGCCAGCTATTGTCAGTGTCATCAAAATGAGCAACGGTCTCTTAAAAGAAACCAGGCGGCCTGGGGGAAGGGCATATATTCTTTGGTGGAGGGACCCCAAGTTTAGAGCTGGTTGCCAGGAGGGACTGACATATCACTTGTTGTCCTACCCCATCCTGCAGCGGAATGACTGAAGAAACATGGAAACCCTCCCTGAGCTTCTGTGGGGGCGGACATGGTGAGAGAATTCCTGCAGAAATGTGACCTGCAGCCTCTGGCAGTTGGAGGCACCAAGACTGGAAAAGTCCGAAGGAGAAAAGCTGGCAGAATGAGGGCTTAGGTGGGCATGAGGCTCTCCTCCAGGGTGTGAGGGGAGAAGATGTGGAGTTTCCCACTAGCTGAGTGGGCCTGGTGACGGTCATGAGCAGAGCTTCCTTGATGGGACTGCGCCCAATGGGATGGCCTTTCCAGGGCAATGCCAGTCCCACAGGGAGAGGAGAGAGAGAGGAGCAGCACCCACGGAGGTGGCCCTGTGGGCCAGCCTGGCCAGCTGCAGGCCACACTGAGTCAGAGGCCCCCACAGAAGGGGAAGGTCCTGCAAGAAGGCCTTGAAGTGTCCACGGATTTGGACACCTACCATCGGATCTCGGCAGCGCCGGCTCAGTCACTGGACCATTTTGCTCCTCTTGCCTCCCTGCCCCCTTCCTACTGCAGCCTTGGAGGGGTCAGAGCAAGTGGGGGAGGGACTCTGAGAGTGAAGAAATGTCCCCCAACTGCAAGTTACTGAGCCTGAGCTGGGGAAAGAGAGAGCTTTGAAATGCATGAGAAATTGAAGTGTCCATATTGGAGAGCTTTGCAGTTTATCAATTTCTGGGAATGACATCCTTCTAATGCCAAAAGGGGACAGGGAATACTCTGGGCTCAGCCTGAGATGCCGGGAAGGGGGTGGGGTGGGGGCAGGTGCAAGGGGAGTAGGCCGAAAGGCCATCACTGCAGTGTATTCAGCCGTTCACAACAGCTCTGAGAGGCAAACTGCTGGATTCCCACTTTACGGAGACTGAGTCAAGTCGACTCTCTTTCCCAGGGTGCCACATACCGCAGGTGGCAAAGCATCTTCTGACTTCTCTGACCACAGGTGGGAGTTCTTAAAGACTCCTTGAGGCCATGCTGCCCATCACACCTTTGCTTCCCTGATGGTTAGTGCTGGACCAGCATTCAGGAAATGTCCTCTACAGACTTGTTGATGAATGCACTTTCTCCACCAGCTATGCCCTCACTGTGGCCAAAGCCCCCTCTTGCGTGGGCAAAACAGGATTCTTTGGAGCCAAAGAAGGTTGTAGTCCCACCCCGAGGTCAGGGCTCTGGCAGACCAGAGAGAGCAGCTGCATTTCACCGCTGCTGGTCTTGGGTTCTTTGGACACACCTCCCACGCCTCCAACCCCAAGAACATGCCCTGGAGGACAGATGGTCGCAGGCACCGTGACAGAATCAAGGCTCAGGCTGCAGGAGGGAAACCCCGACTGAACCATCTTCCTTGAAGCTCTCCAAGAGCAAATTGGTTGGTATCAGGAAATGTCTCCAATGACCTAAACGACCTGGAAAAATGAGCAAACATGCCTTTGTCTCTTTCCTTTCCTTTGTTTTTTCCCACTCCATCACAACACGGGGTAAGATGGATGAGGGGTGTAGGTTGTTGCTTTGGGAGCTGGCGACGTGGTGTTTGTAATTTGCACACCACACAGGCAGCCGCTGCAGCCACGGAAGGAAGGCGGGGCCAGGATTCCCAGCACCCTGGCCTTGGGTGTGTTCTGTACTTTCTTACATTTGACCGTGGGCGTGTCTGATGTTCTGGGAATTCACATCATTTCAAACAAAAGCTCAAAGCCACACACTGAGAAGATTGTCTCTGGAGGTTTGGAAAAAATTGTTCAGTTTTCCTGAGCTACCGGTAGAGCAAACCCTCCCTAACTTCATTTGCTGTTTGCAAAGCATTTTCACAGATATCCATTCATTAGATCCTCATAACAACCCCCAAAGTACATGGGAAAATATCACTCTCCTTATTTTACAGAGTTCCCAGAGCCTTGCTATGATTAAAACACTTGCCTGGGGTCAAATAGCTCTAGGTGACTGTACTTGACCAAATGCTGGCCCATTCTCCTCTCACCCCTTCCCCTGGCCAGCCATGGCCGCTCCTAAGGTCATCCCTCGTTCACAATCTCCGGGATGGTCCAGGAAGGGAAGTCAGATACCTGTGAATGTTGTTCCTGAGGTTTGTTCCCATGATGTCATTATTTCCATCTCCCTTTCTGGTGGACCTTAGATTTTCCAGGGTGTTTGACAAAGCAATTTCACTGGTAGGGATTTATTTTTAGATAGCATTCAAATCTGGTCACAAAGACAGATGTTGAAGGTATTCATCACAGTGTCATCAATAAAAGGGACACA
>VMDR010027539.1:0-13527 GCA_007922815.1 Macrotus californicus | reverse complement strand
GCAACTGATTTCTGGATATTTATTTTGTATTCTGCTACTTCACTGAATTCATTGATCAGTTCTGGTAATTTTTTGGTGGAATCTTTAGGATTCTCTATATAGTATCATGTCATCTGCAAGTAATGACAGTTTTACTTCTTCCTTTCCAATTTGGATGGCTTTTATTTCTTCTTGTCTGATCGCTGCATCTTGGACTTCCAGTACTATGTGGAATAAGAGAGGTGAAAGTGGACAGCTCTGTTTTGTTCCTGATCTTACGGGGCATGCTTATAATTTTTTCGCTTTGACTATGATGTCGGCTTTAGGTTTCACAGACAGAGTTTGAAGTTGTATTTGATTGTCTGTTCCAGCACTGAGAGCTGGACTAATAACTCATGGTTCTGCACTTACATGTTCAAGACCTGTAGCATCTGCTACTTTTATGCACACCTACCTAACCTCAGGTTTCTCTCCTGAACTCCAGGACCACCACCAAAGAAACATGTGGGAGAGCTCTTCTTAAGCTATTCTCCTTGCCTTGTTTTGTTGACAGTTCTGGGGTTGCCCAGACAGCCAGTTGGTGGTAACAGCAGTGAAGAAATTGTGTTTGTCATGACAATTCTTTTTGCTGTTGTCATTTAGACTTTGGGGAGGGCACCTACAGTTTGGTGCTTAGAGTGCTTCCAGAGGTTCTGTGGGGTTTGGCAACAATCACTGAGGCAAGCAAATGTGCCATACTCAGAACAGAGATGAGAAAAACATTTTTGGGTTTCCGTGTAGTGGCTTCTTCTTTCTGCTTAGGCCTTGATTCTACACCTGATGAGTAATCCAGGATCCTAATCCTTCTCTGTCACCATGGTTCTGCATCCCAAGCAGAAAGACCTGTATTGGGATGGAAAGAATGATACCTTCTTCCTCCTAAAGCTCAGGTCCTGACAACTTTACAGCTTGTCCAGTAGAGCCTAAAATTTTTCCAACTGAAGGGTGATTCTGGTAGTCCTGAAGGCTCATCTTCCTGAGTTCCCCCACTTAGAAACACTTTGCCTGGTCCTGTAGCAAGAACATTGAGAGGATTTTGTCTAGGAGCCTCGCAGTTTCTGCATAGTGTCCCAGTGCAGGCAGGCTGCAGAACTGTCCCTGTCCCTGACTTCACATTGACAACTTGTAGGCCTTTGTAGCAGCAGTGTATGGGGAGTCTGGTAAATCAGTGCTGCTGTGCTGATGCGCTAGTTGTATGTGGGGATTTTTCTTTTTCTTTTCTTTCTTGTTTTGCTCTGGATGTCAGAAGGTTCCCCTTTGTTAGGTTAGTGACCTCTTCCTAAAGTCAGTCATGTTGAAAAGTGATTCACAGTTTCAAAAAATGCAAGATTTAATCTCCTTACTGTACTGCCTTTGTGTCCTGGACACAGTGATTGGTTCAATCCCTAGAAAAAGACAAGCAACAAAAAAAGTGAAGGAGGGGAAAGCAGCTCTTGCTGCTGCTAACAATTGCATGTTAAAGAGACGGTAACAAGGAGGAAAGTGATGAGAGCTGCTAGGAACAGCTAGAGAATGACTTGTGTCTACTGAAACAGCAGGTGAGGCTTAGGGTCATGGCCTTCTGCCAAGGCATTCAGGTGTCCACTTCTGCTCTGCTCTGAATGTTGAGCTCTTCAGTTCTAAGACCGGTTCTTGAATACTCCAATTCAGGATACAGGCAGCCCTCCAAACGTCTCCCCACCTGCTGATGGCTGCCGGCCTGGGTGCCGGAGGAGGGAGAGTGGAGCAGACTGGAGTCGTCTGGGGAGAGACTCTCAACTTGCATCACAATTGTGTTTATTTAAAAAAGTGCAATGCCTAGTTTGCCTCCTCAGCTGTTGGTCTTGAAGTTTAAAGAGTTTGTATAGTTCCTAAATTAATGTAAATTATCTACCACAAATATTCCAAACTATTTTTTGGTGGGGGGTGTGCAGTTTCATTTCCCATACTCCTTCGATTTAAGACTTTTAATAAAAGGTTCTGCAGTTGATAAATCATTATTTCTCTTTGGGGTGGGCACTGGAATTTAGTCCCTTGAGTTTCAATGCAGTCATGACTCACTTTCCCAGACCCTACTTCTGTGTCATTATTCGGGGCACTGTTTCCCTGCCCTGCCCTTGCTTCCGAGCACGACCATAGGGATGGTCAATCTGTCAGGCCTGAGGAGGTTTACAGGACAACACTACACAAAATGCTTTGGACTAAGGGTCTGAGGACCTGGGTTCTAGTACCAGATAAGGCACCCACCAAGCACAGGCCTAGGTTAGTCATATAGTCTCTCAAGATTCAGTTCCTTCCTCACCTTTAAAATACAGATAAAAAATACCCATTTTGCACACCTTCCAAGATGAGTGGGGATCAAATAATACCATGTGAAAGGTCTTTGTAAACACTGTTAAACATACTGCTATATCGCCACCTTTGGGGAAGCCAGTCATGGCAAAGTCTAGAGAAAAATATCGGTTAGCATTCTTCAGTTTCAAGTACCAAAAATA
Source organism: Macrotus californicus (assembly GCA_007922815.1). Lineage (NCBI taxonomy): Eukaryota > Metazoa > Chordata > Mammalia > Chiroptera > Phyllostomidae > Macrotus > Macrotus californicus. The sequence goes on along the minus strand of VMDR010027539.1, from coordinate 11,035 downwards.
CAATTCAAACAAGATTAAGGTTAAAAATATATTGACTCTATATACAAAAATGAATTGTACTTCTATACACTTGTAATTGAACTATCTGAAAATAAAATTAAGAAAACAATTGCATTCACAATAGCGTCAACAAAAAAATACCGAGGAATGAATTTAACAAAAGAAGTACAAACTGGTACTCTGAAGCAGCAGCAATCAAGACAGCGTCATGCTGGTACAAGAACAGCCACATAGATCAGTGGAACAAAACTGGAGAGTCCAGAAACAAACCCATCTGTTCATGGTCAACCGATTTTCAACAGGGCTGCCAAGACCTTGTGGTGGGGGAAAGGAACGTCTTTTCAGCAGATCGTGATGATACAACTGGTTAACCACATTCAAAAGAATGAACTTGATTCTTATCTCATACCATTTGTAAAATTTAACTTAGAATGGATCAATAACATTAATATAAAAGCTACACTATAAAACTTAGAAGAAATCATAGGGGTAAATCTTCATGACTCTGGATTTAAAATTGATTTCTTAGATTTGACATCAAAAGCACAGCAATAAAATAAAAAGTTGTTAAATTGGACTTGATTAAAATTAAAAATTCATATAGATGAGCCATACACATGTGAGGTTATTGGACTTAAAAACATAAGGAACTTCCTCTGAGTGTGGCATCTGTACAGAGAGGGAATTGAGCAGGACATTCTTCCCTGTTGTACCGTGTCTCTTCAGTGCAAAGCGTTGGAATTAGTAAAGTAGAAGTTTAACACCACCTACATCGTTTTTGAGACCTTGGGCCTCTGAGAGCCTCAGTTTCCTCTTGTGTGAAATGGGGATAATTCCTACTTAAATCAGGATATTTTAAGATTAAATAATGATGGAAAGTACCTGGCACCTAGTGAATATTCATCTCTTCTAGGTCTTTCCCCTTTTCCTCATTTGCATGGCAAGAGGAGCCTTGAGGCATCCTGCAATAATTTTACCCCAACTTGTTTCCCAGGTGGGATTTGGTTACTCAAAATTGGACGTTTTATTCCACTGCCAGAGTCCATGTTAGCCTGAAAAAAGCTGGAAACTTTTTCTGTTCTGAGGGAGACAAAAATAAATGTGCCAAAAAGAAAACAAGAGTGTCTCCTCTGCTCCAAAGAGAACGGAAGTAAATAGTATTCAAGTCACAGACGTTACCAACCCTGAAGCCACAAGGGGGAGCCCTCGGTAGCGCAAACGCGGAATCCGCGGCCCCGGGTCCAGTAGAGGTCGCTGCGGGGTTGCGCGGCGTTCTCCACCTGCGGGAGAGACCAGCCCTGACTACCAATCCCCTGTGCCCCAGGAGCAGGCAAAGGGCCCCCCATCCATTCTTCACTATGGTGGCTGGTGCTTAGTAAAACTGAAGTCAAAAATAAGAAAAAATATTTTTAAAATGTTTTCAGGTCACTTTTTTGTCCTCCAAAGCACTGCCCCTCCAAAAAATAACAAATAAATAAAATAGTGAAACTTGAGAAATGTGACAAAGAAGACAGAAGGGAACAAACTAAATCATAACTACAGTTATATTGATTGGAAGAGAGGGGTCAGGGAAGGAAAGGAGAGGAAAAAGGAAGGAGGGAAGAGGAGGGAGGGAACCATCAAGGTGTCTCTTGTTGGTCTGCACCTGAGTTGAGAGCAACCTGGTTGAACAGGAATCCCCTGCTCCGTGTAGGACCCTGAAATTACGTCAACCCTCAGAGTCACCTGTCAGAAAATAATCTCTCAAGAGACTGTAGGTTTGACAATAAATAAGGATTTACTTCCATTTGTGTACTTTTCAGCACAGAGTTTTCTCAAAACAGCAGACACCTGTGGGACTGAATTGTTCAATAATCCTCAAAGAACAAATCCACCAAGAAGTATTTAAAGGGCAGTTAAAATATAAACTGGTGCCTGGACTTGGCCAAGCAGGTGTCTAATTCTTAAGGAAATATTTGACACCTAGTTAAATACTGGCTCCCTTTCTGGACTTGTGCATTTTACTCCCAACCCCACTGCCTCTCTGCCAAGGTGGGCAGGAGCCCCAGGGCTGCCCCCACCACACTGCCCACCCAACTTCCTTGTCACAGGTGGCTCATGTCACTTGTGAGTGGTCTTTTAAGGATGTCTTAAAGGAGGGCACCCCTCACCCAGTTCTCCAGCCCCAGATCCCACCCCCAGTTCTTTTCCTTCTGTTCTCCTGGCTCCCACATCTGAGTCCATGGGCATAGGAACAGATGCAAGACCACATCCATCTTCCCTGGGGCTCAGCCTCCTACATCCTAGGCCTGGCTCAGATTGGCTACAGTGTTGGGATAATGAAGGTCCCTCTTGAAGCCCGGGCTCTGGAGCATGTGCATTCTTCCCCAGTGGATGGTGTCCCAGGGTCAGGACTTCCTAGTTGTATGTTACTTGGCAGCATACCACACCTAATTTTTCTGTAAGGTCACAGTAAGAGTCCTTGGTAAGGACATCACTCAAACTCTGGAAGCCCTCTTTTCTCTCTTGTAAAATGGGGAAGATAAGAGAAACTGCCTTATTGGAGGTTTGGAGATTCAAAAAGATAACACATGGAGATAGTTGCTAGCTGTTACTGTGAGTTCCTTTGAGTCAGGCGCCTTAAACCCCTGCCTTTCCTCACCTCGCCAGCTCATGAACCACGTAGATGAAAAAGGTATCTGTCGGAAACTCTCCAGTCCCATAATATCCATTGTTCTACCCTCTTCCTCCAGCAAGTGTTTTTGCTAGAGCACTTTTTAAAAATCTACTTCACTGTCCTTGGATTTTGGGATTGCTTTGCAATTAGTTATTTACAACAGGAATCTGAGTTCCTCAAGGGCAAGGATAGTGTCACCCCTTTTTCTGTTCCCTGCACCTCTCACAGTGCTTGGGATGCGGTAGTTCAGTGGGTGTTTGTCGTATTAACTGAGTCCTGTGTTGAAATTTCCTAGCTGCTCACAACTAAGATAAGCTGCTGGAGATATGAAGGCGATTTAAGTCGGTTTCTCAGTCTAATTGGGAAATCAGGTAATTAACAGTGAGGTGGCTCAAGAAGACAAATGAGAGGACTGCAGGGGTATGGCAGAGTTCGACAGAGAAGATGACTTTTGAGCTGTCATGGAAAGCAGGATCTGGCCAATTAAGAAACATTATGAATAACATTTACATAGCATTTTCTCATAAAGCATGTATGGAGACCGTGGGTTTGAGAGGCATTTGGTCCTCAGACACTTGACAAGATAAGGCATTGATGGTAGATGCTCAGTTGGCTTTATCACAATGATAAAGCATGTTTTAAAATGTTTCAGTACTCCCTCTCAGTTCCAGAAATGTGTTGATCTATTAATATCATTGAGTAAGGAGTAGGAGTGGAGTAAGAGAGAGAAAGGGTGTGAAAGGCCGGCGGGAGACCTAATATCTTGACTGTCCACCATAAACTCCTGATAGGCCTTTACCTATCAGTCAAAATTAAGTGGGAAACAAAGTAAATTACGCAGTCCAAAGGGTTCATAAGGTTCATAAAAAACAAGTTCTTTTGTTTATTCATTCACTTCATTCATTTCCTCACATATTCCACAACAGTAAGTTGTAAGCCCCGTGTAAGGTCTACCCACAGGGAGCCAGAACCAAGAAAGGTAACTGGGCTACACATGGTGAGGCTATGAGAGGGGCTGATGGGTGAGCAGAGCTGAGAAGAGGGGGCCCTAAGGCAGCCTGGTGGCGTCAGACAAAACTTCCCACAGCAGGTCTTTTTGAGCTTTCTCTGGAAGAGGGCGGTCAAGGACAGATCAGCCAGAGAAGATGGCACATTTGACTGCCTAGAAGCAAAAGGGAGCCCTGTGCAGCTGGTTAGTCTGGCTAGGGTAGACAGCTGAAGGCCAGGGGCAATAGTGGCTGAGAATGAACCTACAGAGCAGGACAAAGGACTCAGAAGATGCTAAAGCACTTGGAAATGGGGTCCAGAGGTTCTAAGCAGAAGAGTGACACTGGCAAATCTTTGTTTGAAAGCCTTCACCCTGGCTTTAGTGTGGAGTCAGGTCAGAATGATGTAATTATGGGAAGCAAGTGATGGAATTATAGGAGGCAAATGAGAAACCTTTCGCAATAATTTGAGAGAAAAATAGGATCAACTTTGGCCAATCCACAAAACCTGGGTCTGAGTGAGAGAAAGGACTAGAGAGAATGAAGATTTGGACTCAGCTGAAGTGGCCTTTGCATGGGTTTGCTGCAGAGCTGGCAAAGAACAGTGCAAAGGGGGGCAGTGCAAACGAACAGTTGGTGGGCGTAGCTCTGCCGTGGGCCCTGGTTCCGCACGGTGCACCCACCACTTCAGGGCATGTGGAGGAACAGAGCCTTCAGCAGTGAGGAGCCCACGAGTGTGGCCCACAGCACCCGAGGGTCTGCCTCCCCAGGACCAGGGAGTTCTTCCTCTGCCCTGGCATCATCATCCCCACTTTCCCTTCTTGTCACATCAGGCTTAGACTAGGCCTGACATGGCCAGCCTCACCGTGCTGGACGCCAGAACTGATGTCATGGCTAATCTTTTGGCTGGGAGAGGCAGAGACCTGAGGTGTTTGGAAGACCATCAGTAGAACTGGAGGATGGCTTGCCCCGAGCAGGAAGATGGAGTCGTCACAGCGGAGTGTGGTCTTCTTCCGGCTAACCCAGGAGGGAGGGGGGAGGGAAGCGTGCCCATCAACTGAGCACTCCCTGTGGGCCGTCGGGTGCGCATTTTCACTCAGACCTCACAGCACCCCTGACGTGGGGAGAATCCTCCTCATTGCTGAGTTGAGGAACAGAGCTTAGAGGGGCCATGATAACAGGCTGCAGCAGAGTTGGGACTGAAACCCGGAGCTGGAAAGCCACGTCAGTGTTTGTGCTTCCTCTCACAGAAGGGCCTTCCAGTATTTTCATGCTCACCTTCTTAACCTCTCTGAGCTCCTGCAGGAAGCAGAAAATAATATCTCTATCACTGAACTACGCTGGTGACTTTCTTCCTCATCACTTTTTTAAAAGTTCAAGAGATAGCTTTTGTCTGTCAGCTACTCTAATACGAGTTCTTCCAACAGAACATGTCAGCTCTCTGTGCAACCTGAGCTCAGAGTACAGCTTCCCGCCAGGGAGCTAATTTTGTGCCACAGCTTTAGAAATAGAAGACTTGCGTTGATGTTTTGAAACAGTCAGGCCTGTTGGAGATAGGAGCATGAGTTTTCCTGTACAGATCTGCAAGGTGGTGCTAACTTTCAGAAACCAATGAATACGTTTCCGCAGATTGATATCTAATAGTGTATCTTTTTTAGGGATTACGAGAAAAAAAAATTCCATGGAATTTAGGTTATTCCTAATTAGGGTGAGAATTAAAATATAGAGTATTGCTTCTCTGCATTTGTTTCTTAGGCCATGACACCTGAGAACATTAATGAAAGTGTTAGATATATCCAAGAGTGTGTCTCTTCTAGGGAACAGAAAGAAAGCCAATCAAGAAATGAGGAAAAATATTAAAAAAGAAAGAAATATATGAAGAGTATAAAATTTTGAAACTATAAAAGCATGCACTACCTGATTGCTGAAAAAATTCAGTGCATAGGAATTAATATGAGTTATTAAAATTGACACAGTAAGAAACAGAAAACTTAGGTAAACAGTAACCCCAAAATGATTGTCTCTGCCTCCCACATTACATCATTCTGACCTGCCTCCACACTGAAGAGCTCCCTTTCTCCTCCCCCACAGGTATACCTTTCCCCAAACCTGCTCAGCTTCCTGCTTTATCAGTTTCAGCGTCCACTCTCGGCCCCTCCAGAAACCCTGGTGCCATCCTCATCTCGTGCCCGTCACCCCTCCTCTACTATTCGCACTGCAGCTTGTGACCTCCCCTCACCCCAGTTCTGTTAGAGAGAATTGGTGTACATCACTGTATATGTTTAAGGCACATAACATGATGGTTTGATTTACATTTATTATGAAATAATTACTGCGGTAGATTCAGCTAATATCTATCTACTTGTGCAGATACAATAAAAAGGATAAAAGAAGGTAAAAAAAATTGTGATGAGAATTCTTGAGATTTACTTTCAACAACTTTCCTGTATATCATGTATCAGTGTTTGCTATAGTCATCATGTTGTACATCACATCGCTCGTGCTTATTTGTCTTATAATTGGAAGATTGTACCTTCTGACCACCTTCCTTCAATTTGCCTCCTCCAGACTGCCTCTGGTAGCCAGAAGTCTGGTCTCTTTCTATGAGTTTTTTTTCCAAGATTCCACATATAAGTGAGATCATACAGTGTTTGTCTTTCTCTAATTTATTTCACTTAGCATAATGCCTTCAAGGTCCATCCATGTTGTTGAAAATGGTAAGATTTCCTTTTTATGGCTGAGTAGCATTCCATTGTGTGTTAGTGTTTTCATTTCCTTTGGATATATTCCCAGAAGTAGAACTGTTTGATCATATGGTAGTTGTTTCTGTTTTTTTTCAGGATCTCCATACTGTTTCCCATAGTAGCTGTACCAGTTTGCAGTCCCAGCAACGGTACCCAAGGGTTCTCTTTTCTCCCACATCCTTGCCCACATTTATTTTGTCTTGTCTTTTTGACGGCGACCACTCTAACAGGTGTGAAATAACACCTCAGTTGTGGTTTTAATTTGCACTTCCCTAATGACCAGTGATGTCAAATATCTTTTCACGTACCTGTTGGCCATTTGTATATCTCCTTTAGAGAAATATCTATTCAGATCCTTTGCCTGTTTTTTAATTGGGTTATTTAGGGGTTTTTGCTATTGACTTGTATGAGTTCTTTATATAGTTCGGATATTAACTCCTTATTAGATATGTGATATGCAAATATTTTTTCCCACCCAAAGGTTTCCTTTTCACTTTGTTGATGGTTCCTTTTGCCGTGCGGAAACTTTTTAGTTTGATGTAATTTACTGATTGTTTTATTTTCTTGTTTGTGCTTTAGGTGTCATATCCAAAAAATCATTTCCAAGATCCATGTCAAGCTTTATTTGTGTTTTCTTCCATTGTCATGGTTTCAGGTCTTACTCATTTAAGTCTTACACTTTTTGTGAGTGGTATGTTACTACCTTTTTAATTCTTCCTCAGTGTCTTCTGAATCTAAACTGTTCTGTTACTCGGTTCAATCCCTCCCTCACCTGTCATCTCTCACTTAACTGTTTTAAGGACCTCCTGTCTGGTAGTACTGATGCCAGTGCCCTCTGGCTCCCTCCCACTTCAGTCTGGGTACTAATGAATGACTCCCCCCCCCCGCCCCCGCCCAACAACAAGCTGATCCTGCACTATGCTTTTTAAAGCTTTTGTTGGGTTAGGATTGCTTGGGCATAATATTCAAGGGTAACAAGGTGAGCTGCTAAGAATTTAATACAACAGTAAAAAATATCAACCAGATTGTGTTCAACTACTTTAGAAAAAGTATACTCTACCTGTTTTGGTGAGGAAAGACTCTTGCTGTTGTATTTGTAAACACATTGCTAAATGGTTATTGCATTTCTAGTTGCTATAGGAAAAGCAGACACTTCTGTCATCTAGAGCTTACTAGTAGAGCTTTTCTGCATTTTCCCATGGGTCACGAAGACCCACTGGCAAGAAAAGGGGGAGGAAAATAAAGGAGAGGCTGCCCCCTGGTGTGGGAGTGAGTTCCTGAGACACTCTCCTAGAGAGAAAGGAGAGATGCTGCAGATCCAGCTGCTGCAGACAAGGGAATCAGCAACCCTCTGCCTAGTGGCCTCCGACCACAGACTTTGAGTTGCGGGTGGCTATGTGGCTGCTGGGTTGGGGTGGAAGCTGGGTAGGGGGAGTGGTTATAAATAAGCATTTAGCTGCACAGATCTGGGATCCTAGCAATGGCATCAGTAACCCAGGTTTGGTCTACTGAGCTGTTGACCTTTGAATCAACAGCTGGAATCTGGGCAACCCAGCCTCTGGAGCAGCCAGCCATAGTGGACTGAAGATCTGAGGACCTTCCTAATTTCCTGGGCTATGTAAACCCCAGACTCCAAGGGCAAACCCAAGGGAGAGGGTGTGGCTCCTGACAAATAATGAGGTTATTCTGCTGCCAACATACTGCTTTTTTTTTTTTAATCTACAGTCATCACTATTGGGATCGAGTATGGTTTTTTCAGAAGCCATTGAGGGCACTCACATGGTGACAGCTCACCTGAGGAACCAAGTCAAGCTTGAGAGGCAAACCGCAGGGCGGGAAAGGTAGGGACAGAGCCCCAGTGGCATTGTCTGAATCCCTGCTTACACTAACTTGAGTCCCTGAACTCAGCAACTGTCTTCCTGGACTTCCTTTTTCTGTTAGGTTACTTCGGGTTCTATTCCTGCCACTGATGAAAATATAACTAATACAAAAGGAAAACACTAATGAATTTGGAAAGTCATTACTTAAATTCATAGCTAGTGTGAGAGGAAATGAAAATATGTGTACTTTCTAGAAGAAACCTAATAGATAAAGCATGGGTAAAAGACAAAGGCAAATATAAAGAAGGGAGCATTATACTGAGAAGCAGCAGCATGTGTGACTGGGAGGGATTTCACTCAGAAGAGATTGTTTGGCAGGAATAAAACACAGTTTGACAAATCCTCCAGGTGATTCCAAGGCACACTAAAGTTGGAAAACCCCGTTCTAGTTAGTGTTTCAATACATGATAACACCTGTGTTTCCATACCATCAAAAAAAGTGAAATTTGTCAACAATACTAACCTCACAGGTGCACAGACAGTAAACAAAAGATTATTTGTACTGACGGAAAAGCTAGAGAAGCAAATACCTGAAAGCTATCGGTTGTACCTCTGAGATTGATACCATGTACCTAATAGGAGATGCTAATGAACAGATTTAGAAATTCAGAAAAAAACAGCCACCCTGACTTCCGCTCTTCACAATTCACTGGTTCCCAAAAGGAAGTATGACCGCAAGACTGCCAGCCGTAAAGACGCAGCCCTTTCTCAGTCTATGAACCTCTTTTCTTGGAGCACAACTCTCCGTCCTGCTGCCAACTCCCCATTCCCAAACTGCCTTTGTCACCTTTCAAATTTCTTAACTAGTAACAGTTTTAGGAACTCAAGGGAGAGTTTTGCATGGCTGAAGCAAAAATGTGGGCTTAAAATAAAAATAATCTGTGGCTTATTGGTCATTCAGATAAACTCCTAAAGTTCATTGCTTTTCAAATTGTGACTGTCTCATTTAAAAGTGACTTAAATTGGGGCTGAATTTTATTTAGAATGTAAAAGAGCAAGTATAATCATGTGTGCTATAGTAGTTCTTATATGCCTTTATGCGTGCCATAGTAAAAAACACTGCTGTCTTAACTTTAAAACTTCTTCTTGGTACATCTGCTATTAGAAATATAAGAGCTGGATGTGCGGTTGCACTGCGAACTGCTCCCCTTCTCACACTGGATAAGTTAACCCCACAACCAAGTCTCCGTGCTGCCCGTCCCAAAGGCTGCACGGTGGTCTGGTGAAATCGGACAAGTACCGAGTCAGGGCCCTCTGTCTCTGCACGTCCACGGACCACTGATCATGTTCTATGGCACTTCGCATTCATATCCTAGAACAAAGCTTATGTGTCGACCAGACACTGCTATTTTTGGGAATGAGTTCCTGATCTGAGGACAGCAGCTACAAATAAGGCTGCACATCAGCAGGTGACAAATTCTGAGGCCTTCACATTTTCCTTAAAACAATAGTTGTAATTCTTACCGTGTCTAACACAAAACTCAGTGGTAGATTCAAGGGGAAAAGTGGGCTGAAGTTCCTCATGCTACCATTTAACTGTCTATCTGAAATGCCTGTCACACATATAAGACAGGTCTACGGCCACTGCCTCCAGATTCCGCAAAAAGCATCAAGACTCAGATCTTTAGGTATTTTAGTAGTTCACGAAAAATAGCCTGTCAAACTGGTTACTCCACCAACATTTTGTGTACCCACTATCTGAACCAGTTAAACTAAACAGTCCTTTCTGAGGAGTATATCCTAGGATTTGTGCCATATTTACATAAAAAGTTAAACATAAAACTACCAACTATTTGTTTAAACCTTATAAACGTCTTCTTGTTACACGGACAGATGCATATCAAGGACATTTATCTTTCTTCTGGTGAATGAACAAACAATTCTACTTGATTAAAGATGAGTTACATTCCTGATATTAGGAAATGCCACATTCATAGTTGCCTTTGAATTCTTTAACTCCCCAAAGAGAATAAAAGCAAGAAGCAAAGATTATACAATGGACATGTCCATTTGGCTTCAGATCTATTAAGGCCGCTTGTAGCCAATCTATATTTTCCTGCCTGCATAAAGAGTTTGGAAAAGACAACCTAAGCCCTCTCGGTTATGGATCAGAGAGCAGTTGATGCACAATGGAGATATCCCTGGAGACGGAAGACCTGGGCTCTAGGCCAACATCCTTTACTTGATTTTCTACATGACTTTGGGAAACTCCCTATATTGCTCCAAGCTGCTTTCTCGAGAGTAAAAAGGGGATAAATAGCTGTCCTACATATACAACACACCTACTGTAAAATGTTGAAATGAGAAAGTGAAAAAATTGTAAATCAGCTTAGCCAAGTATCTTAGAAAGGAAAGAATCAGGTTATATTCAGGAACTATGAATCCATTTATTCTTCTTGTCTCCTCATCCATAAACGCATGATTTGGCCCAAAGATAAATAAAGCAGAATTTAAAAAGATAAATAATTTTCCTAAAAATCAGAATGAGCTACATCTTACATGGCTCAATCACATTATCAGTATCAATAGTGATTACTCCAAGGCATGAATAGTAAGGTAAAAGCCATTTAAAAACTCAGACATCAATAATATTTACATAAATGAGTTCAAGTCACAACATTGACACAGATTTATAAAACATAAAATTAGCAGACATTGAATAGTTTTAATGAATCCACTTCCTTTATTGCAGTAACCTCTGTACAAAGCAGTAACTGCAATGCTCAATGTTAAAACATTAGAAAAGCATGTGTGTGACAGGTATAATAC
>VMDR010027538.1:0-13530 GCA_007922815.1 Macrotus californicus | reverse complement strand
AATAATATTGAATGTCAACTATACTCGACAAATAAAAATATTTTTAAAAGATTGAGATTTATCATTTCATGTAGCACTGTGGAAGTCCTGGGTAACTGTAAAAAGACACTTTTCTTTCTTTTTCCCTTTGTGTGTGTGGGTGGAGACCTTTAGAGTAAATTCAAGTGAGAATGGGAGGAAAGAAAGGCAACAGAGTGAATATAAGAAACCTCTTTCAAGGAATTTTGATGTATAGAGAAGCAGAGAAATTAGGTGATAGTTGGAGATTATTTGAAAGAAGGGGATTATTTTAAGAGAAGATGTTACAGTATGTTTACATGACAACGGGAATGGTCTAACTGAGAAAAATATGACTTAAGGAAGAGAATCCAATTGCAGATGTGAAAGAGAATGAGACCCCGTACACAAAGGTTGCCAGTTAGAATCCTGGCCATTGCATTCATGGTAACACAAAGGAAGAGAAAATACATATGCAGAGAAGATCAGTTAGTCGATGCGGTAGCAGGACAGAGGAGTGATCTACTGACTATTCTAGGGTACAGCCGAGACCTGGGTAGCGGAAGGAGAATGAACGTTCTTTGAAAAAGAGATCAGGATTTGGGAATTTTAATCCATGGACATTTACCAAGGTTTATGGCAGGAATACTGTAAAGACTGTTGTTAAAACATACATGATAAAATCTTAAAGCAATGGAAAGATTAATATGTAATATAATCTGATGATATGGGCATCAAGTTGGAAAAGTTTTGGGAAGAACAGAGGAAAAATGATCTGCCTTGTCAAGTAGGAGAAATTGGGACAATCTCTCTACATCCAGGTCCAGTGACAGAAGAGGTGTAAGAAACAAATCAGCAGCAATTTGAGAGCACATATTTCTTAAGTTTGTTAGTGCTATTTGTCTTTCAACAGATATTAACTGGAATGCTTATTATGTTCAGGTCAATTAACAAGTGCTTAAATAAAGACTCCAGCGTTGTTTGATCCTGCCATTTATTTTAATAAGTTTCACCTCATTCACTTCTATTGGCATCCAGCATGTTTTAGAGAAGATCTGTCACATCCCTGTGTTCTAGCCAATTCCCAGCTCAGAAAACCATACTGTGCTTCCCTACATACAACTTCCTGCTATTTCAATGGAAAAAGCTATTCTCTGCTTCCTCTTTATGGCATTCAAGCAGAAAGAATGGTGCCTGCATGTTTCCAGAGCGGGAGACTGATCAAGTGGTGCTTTATATTGTCTCCTGACGGTGGTGCTTTAAGTCTCTTCAAAGTACTTTAAGAGTCTGTAGAGGAAAAGAATTAATACCAATAAGACTTGCTAAGAACTTAATCACGCACCCTAAGCAGCTGATCACTCAGATATAACTGGTAGGGATTTTATTTTATTTTATTTTTTTGTTGCTCACGTGTCACCATCCCTGTATCCCACTTGTTCTTTCTCCCAGACTTACAAATTGTGTTCTTTGAATTTGTTCTCCTTTTCAATTCACTTACCCCTAATGATTCTTCTTTGTCAAGAGTCTTTCACTCTGACAGTTCAATTCAATTCAATCACATGCTTATTATGAGTAAGATCTCGGGTCCTAGGGGGACAGAGAATGAAAAGATGAATAAGTTCTGGTCCCCGCTAGCCAAAAGCTTGCTGTGAAGAAGGCAGTTTTGTTCACACAGCCTCCCTAATCCTTTGGCCAGGCAAGAACAGAATATTGTTTCAAGCCTCCTCACATTAACAATCTCCTGGTGTGGTGCCTGGAAAAAGGAATTATTAAAAGGCACCTTAGGTGTTTCTTGTGCACACTAAGCCTATATTTTCATCTGGATCTTCCCTTTGGTAAGGGCTAAGGGATCCTACTTCCCTCGATTTCTTTCTGCTTCAAATTTCAGGTTATGTTACTACTCTGTAGAAGGTATATTTCTCCCTTTGTTTACCATAAGTAAGCTTCACAATTTTTAACTAGGAATACAAACTATTCTAAATCTGCTGATCCTGTCTTCTAACTATGCATTTTATGGAACAATACCCTTTCAAACCCAGAGCTTAGAGTCAGGGATCTCATTCCAAGTCACAGTTATCCCTATGAATAAGTCTTAGTGACATGTCATATTGTAGAATAACAAGAATCCACAGCAATGATTGAGCAAACTTCAACACCTTCATCTGTAAACTAGAACACCTACAGGCAACCTAAAAAAATGTGAAGGTAAATTAGATAATGTAAATCTTCATTCCAGTCCCTGGAGCTAAATAATAATAATAATAATAACAACAACAACAGCAGCAGCAGCAGCAATTACCATTGTCACGCCATCTACTGATTCTATTTGTCTTAGCTTCAAAGAAATGAACAAGTGACCCAGAGGTTCTTGTTCCTTCCCATCAGGATAAGTGTAAATGGGCTCTCTCCCTGCCCTCTATCAAAATCAACCATCCTTTGTAAGCTGAGATCAAATTCCTTCACTTGAAGGCTTTCCCAGACCATCCCACAGCCAAGGTGATCAGTGCAACCTATTCTTTATACACAGCTATTTCTTTCCTAGTGGTAATCATCACATATTTGTATGTATGATATTACTGTTGTAAAATATTGTTTGTGTTCTTTTCCTTCAATCTATTTGTCATAATATACACTTTTCTCTTTGTGTGTGTCCTTAATGCTCCACCCCACTGTTGTCTCTGAGACTATTTGCTCCATGAGTAGGAACCATTATATCTTGCATTCACAACTGTGTGACCTATATCCTGATTGAGTGGCTCTTGAATAATTATATCAAACACTCAATAAATAATGGATGAATAAATTTTAGGTTGTGTCTTACATTTTGTGTCCTTTGCAAAACCACCACAGAAAAAAATGTATGACTGGCAAAGTTACTTTTCTGCACATACATTCCAGTATGTAACAGAAATGCCAAAGAAAACATCTGCAGTTAACAAGATGATTGTTTTGATAGGAGCACAGTATTATTTTCCTAGTGCTTCTATAACAAAATACCACAACTGGGTGGCTAAAACACAGAAATTTATTGTCTGGCAGTTCTGGAGGCTAGAAGTCCAAAATCAAAGTGTTGGCAGAGTCGGCTCCTTCTGAGGCTCTAAGAGAAGAATCTGTTCCAGGTCCCTACTCTACCTTCTGGTAGTCTGTTGGCAATCATCAACATTCCCTGCATGTAAGAGCATCACTCTGATCTTTGTATTCTTCTCCACAAGACATTCTCCCTCTGTAAATATCTATGTCCAATGTCCTGCTTTTATAAGGACACCAGTCATATTGGATTAGGGCTGACTCTAATGACCTTGTTTTAACTTGATTTCATCTGTAAAAACCCTCTCTCCAAATAAGGTCACATCCTGAAGAACTGGAGGAAAAGACTTCAATATAAATTTAGGGGGTGCACATTCCACATACAGGTACATAGAAGCATAGAAGTGACGAATTTCCAGACTCAGTCCAAATTTAAGAAAAGATTTGAGGTGGCTTACAAAAAACCCACAAAGCACAACAGAATGAAAAATGTATCAGGCCAGAGGGAAGATGGGTTAAATTAGCATGCTTCCCTAACATGATATGGAGCATAAAATGATTAACCAATAATAATTCTAAAATAATTCAAAGGAAGATACTAAATGCAATTATATGGGAAGTGCCAGATTATCCATATTGCTGTCCAATGGGCGGAACTTTTTTATTTGAGATCTCCATGTATAATATACTCTTTCTTTGAAGAGAACTGAGTTTTGCTTTATTTATGAATTTTTTAAATTTTTTAAGAATTTATTTGAGCCAAACTGAGGACATGCCAGGAAGCAAGTTCTCAAATGCTCCAAGAAAACTAAATTTTAAACAGTGCCAGCAGAAGAATGGTGAACACACACAAGGAGAAAGAGAGAGACAGAGAAGGGAAAGAGAGGTACACTGCATGTACACACCAGGGTAAGTATGGAGAATTTTGGAAGTTATGGATGTACGTATATATGGTGAGTTTCTTTTCAGTACAGTTGAGTGAAGAAGGGTATGGTAAAAGAACAAACTATGAAGATCAATAGAAGAGGATTTACAGCGTTTAGGGCAAACAATAAAGAATAATTCAACCAAAACGGAGTAAAGATGAGTATCATAGCCACCATTGATTAAGGGATTACTAAAATAAAATTAAATATACATACAAGATGGCCCAAAGGCAAGCAACTCCAGAGTGCCCAGGCCATACTGAGTACCACTCATGTCTCAAGGGGAATTGCAGTGCTTGGCTTTGACAGAACCCTGTCATTTATCATTGGTAATATGTTGTTCCTCATGACATTTAAATTAATGATGTTAAGAAGGACATAGCTTTTTTTCTTTAAAAGAAAGAAATATTTTAATTAATCTTGAAAAATCCTTGTGTTTCAAAGTCCTGAGTTACAGAACTCCCTATCTGGGCTGTGACCACTCTTACTGTCGATAACCCAGTACCCAGAATGTACAAACCAGAAGTACGCAATGAGAACAATAACAGCAGTGCCCAACTGTTAAACTACGATTTAGCACAAACATCTCTCCCACTTGCTTATTAATCCCAATATTTTCCTGTGTGCAGAGTTTTAATCGAATGATAAATTCAATCTAGGATGACAAAGTCCCAAAAGGGGTCTTTCTGTCAATAACTTACTCCATTTTCATGTAAAGAAATGATTACGGCCTCCATTCTTTTCAGCAGAAGGGAGGTTAAATAGAAACTTAAAAATGAGAAAACTACCTTGCCCTTTTAAAAATCTTGGATTCATAGCACCATATCCCCCCAGGACTTCTAAATGAAGCATATAACTCAGATGTGTTACATATCTATCATAGTAAATACACTGGTCTTATAATGCCCAGGCTATGGGTGCTACTTTTTGATGGAAGTAAAACATCCAGCTGCTTAGACTTAACAAAATGATAATGATAGTGATAATAATAACAACAGACTTCAACTGAGTTACTGAGCTTGACTACAAAAATTATATTTGTCTGGAATACTCTCTAAGTATGCCTAAACACAAAGCACACTAATGATAGCATGTGTGGGGAGCGAACAAATTTCTCTACCCTCACGTTTCTTCTGGCTGGTCTAATAATTAAATAGACATGAGAGAGATTAGCAAGAGAAAATAATCCAATTTAATACATACACATGTAGGGGAACCCCTCAGATATGGAAAGTCAGAGACCCCACATGCAGGAGAGGTTCAGAGATAGAATGGGGGACTGACGTATGTAAGGCATCCGGAGCAAGGGATGCGGTATGTACCTTGGGAACGTCAAAGGGCCATTGCAGGATGATAAGGACACATCTTCAGTGAAAAGAAATGTGCCCTGCCCTATCGACAAGAGAACAAAAGAAGTTATCTCTGATACTATTTTATGGGTAAGGCTTCTAATTCAAATTCTTCTAGGTAGTCAAAAGGAGCGGAAGTTGCCTTTAGCTCAAAACAGCCTGCATAACACCGGGGCACATCTTCAGCTGACTGTTTCTGGACCCCCACACATGTGCACCACAGACAATCTTATTTTATATTTTGTTCCAAATAAATTTTACTACACAAATCTACCCTCATAGTTTGTTGCTTATTTAATATTTCATTTATTTTCAACAGTCCATGTAAACTATTTACCACAATCCCAGACACATAGGAGACTCCTGATCTAGTATACTTTTCATTAAACAGAAAAATCCAGTAGAATAATATATGAGAAATACATGATAATAAGAAGATAGTAAGGGCCAAATAACCAGAAAGAAACACAGATGGGACTGGGCAGCTTTCCCAAGAAACAGGAAAAAGAGTACAAAAGAAAAAAGAATGAGCACTTTTAGCAGGAGCCAAACTATGAAAGGGTATCTTGGCAATCCATGGCAGGAACCCACTGTCTTCTGGAAACTGAGCTATATTGCAGCTATCATTTTGTCCTGGTAGAGAGGGACTAAATCCGTTCCCTTTTGGTTAGCAGCAGTTGGGAAATTCTTAGAATAATATCTCAAGGACTACGGTTTTTTTTTTTGTTTATAGGCAGAAAGGTATAGATTATTTGACAGAGAAACTCCTGTCTCCCACTTCATAGCAATTTCCTCGTTACTGGGTCTTCCAAAAAGGATTCTTCTCACTGGCTTGTTTCTCAGGTATAAGCTGTTCCTATTTATTGAGGTCTGAGATATGGAAACATTCCTTATTTTGTCAGTTAAGCTAGAACAAAGTTGAAGTTTTTCTACCTAATTGGTACTAAAAAACATTTTTTTAAAAGAAATCATTTGAAAACTGGAACTAAAAGACATATAGAAAAAAATCTAATCCACATTTAACTCCAAAATGTGACATAGTTTTTCAGACTCTGTAGAGAATGTCACACCTGGAAACCCTCCCTCTGAGGTCTGGTCATCCTTGCCCCATAACTCTTCTCTCCTTTGGCTTACCTGCTATGAAGGGGAAGAACTGGAACAGAACAGATTCAACCCCTCACCAGAAAGGCAAGTAAAAGTGAACTGCATTACAAAGCCCACATCAATACCACTGCATATGCTTGTCAGAGTCACAGGCAGACAGGCCAATCCTGAGGAACAGTGTGCTTTTCCTGCCACTTCTGAAGGGTAAAGAGGTCTTTCTCCCACTAACCTGTCCTAGCCAGGAACATTACAACACACAAAGACATTATTGGCATATTATTGGCCAGTGGCTCAAAAATCACCTTGTTTTAGTTCAGCTCTTAGAAGAAGAAAAGTTGGAAACTCATCAGGTGTTTTTTAACTGAAATTTTGTGATTGTGTAGAAATAGACACAATCATAAAATAGATATTTCTAAAGGAAACAACAAAGTATTCTAGTGTAGGAGGGCATTGAATATCCCAATATAAATCATAAAAATGCAAAATAGCTCACAACCTTTTCTAAGTTATCAAATCATTGCTAAATAAACACCTACAAAAGTACTTAAAAACCTAAATAAACGACTTGCATTAGCAATATCTTTGACAAACAACCCTTTTGAAATATCCATTGGACTTGAAATAAAACCTAAAATCAGTCTACATCAGGTCAAGATGGTGGCTTAGGTAAACATGGTTTACCTCATCACACAACAACATCAAAATTATAACTAAAATATAGAAAAACCATCACTCAGAACCATCAGATATCAAGTTGAATGGAAGTCTGACAAATATGGAATTAAAGAAATTACATCCATCAAGACTAGTAAGAGGGGCAGAGACATGGAACAGGCTAGTCCCACAACCAAGTGTGGTGAATAAAAATTCAGGAGGGATATCTTAAGACCAAGCAGTCCCAGGCCCACATCAAGACCCCAGCCCAGGGTTCCAGTGCCAGGAAGATAAGTCCCTACAACTTCTGGCTGAAAAGACCAGCAGGCATTGAGTTGATAAAAGAAACTTCTGGAGTCTCATCAATTCCTCTTAAAGAACCCACACATGAACTTACTCAGACTTACTAACTATGAGCTCCAGCACCAGGGTAGCAGCTTGAAAGGCACCAGTGGTAGACAGGGAGACACTGAAGTGTCTGGCCTCGAGGTGAGAGCTGGAGGAAAGCTTTGTCCCAGAGAGAAAGATGAGCAGAGGCCATTGTCCTTTTCTGAACCCTCCCCCAACAGACCCACAGAGCTGGCAGGCTGGTGCCATATCCAAGACTCCATTGACCTGGCTAACACTGTTTACCCCTCTCTGGAGATCCCCAGGGACTCCACCTCACCCAACATAGGGGCCCACCCAAGCTGCTTTTCCATATGAATGGCTGGTCTTGGCCCATGCTTCACAATTTCCTAAATCCCATCAAATAAGCAAAAGCCAGACTTAGTGACCTCCAAGCCCCAAACCTCTTGCTAAGTGGCCCCAGGCCTGGCATTAGCAGCAGCCAGATTATATTTACAGCTTGACTTTCCCTGAGAATTTCCAAGCCCAGCACAAGTAGCAGCCATCTGAGATTGCTTTATAGCTAATGCAGGGTGGCCCTGAGCAGAAACAGGTGGGGGCTGACCTTGGTCTGCACCACCCAGGGAACCCCAGCACCTGCATACCTAGTGGAAAGCTACAGATCAGGTTGGAGTGCTGTCACCCTTCCCACGCACAGCTGACCCTCCACAGAGGATGGAAGTTGGTGGTGAGTGGTTATAGTCTGTCCTTGCAGCTGACTGACCTAGGTAAATCCCTCCTATTGATTTGCCAACAGAAATCAAGGCTCAACGACAAAAGGAGCCTGTACTCAACCTAAAGGGTGCACCTTGAGCACCCAGCTTGGGTGATAGAGGAGGCTGTGCCACTGAGCCCTACAGGACACTTACTACATTAGGCCACACTACCAAGACACAGTCAAAGCGGCTCTACCTAATACATAGAAACAAACACAAGGAAGCTGCCACATGAGGAGATATAGAAACTTGGCCCAAATGAAAGAACAGATCAAAACTCCAGAAAAAGAACTAAACAAAATGGAGATAAGCAATCTATCAGATACAGAGTTCAAAACAGTGGTTATAACGATGTGGCACAAGGAACTTAGTGAGGAACTTAACAGCATAAAAATTTCCAATTAGAAACGAAGTCTATACTAATTGAAATAAAGAACAATTTAC
The DNA here is from genome assembly GCA_007922815.1 of Macrotus californicus. Taxonomy (NCBI): domain Eukaryota; kingdom Metazoa; phylum Chordata; class Mammalia; order Chiroptera; family Phyllostomidae; genus Macrotus; species Macrotus californicus. The sequence continues at coordinate 4,926 of VMDR010027538.1, read as the reverse complement.
AGGGAAACAACAGTAGAGTGGATGAAGCTGAGATCAAATCATGATTTGGAACATAGGGAAGCAAAAAACATTCTATCAGAACAAGAAGAAAAAAGAATCCCCCAAAATGAGGATACTGTAAGGGACATCTGGGACAACTTCAAGCATTCTAAAATTCATGTCATAGGGGTGCCAGAAGGAGAAGAGGAAGAGCAAAAATTTAGAAATATATTTGAAAAAATAATAAAAGAAAAGTTCCCTAATTGGTGAAGGAAATAGACATGCAAGTCCAAGAAGCATGGAGAGTCTCAAACAAGATGGATGCAAAGAGGCCCACTCTAAGACATATCATAATTAAAATGCCGAAGGTTAAAGATAAAGAGAAAATCTTAAAAGCAGCAAGGGAAAAGCAACTGGTTGCCTACAGGTATTTCCCATAAAACTGTCAGCTGATTTCTCAAAAGAAACTTTGCAGGCTAAACAGGATTGGCAAGAAATCTTCAAAGTCATGAAAAGTAAGGACCTGCAGCCAAGATTGCTCTGCCCAACAAAGATATAATTTAGAATCAAACAGCAGCTTCCCAGACAAGAAAACACTAAAGGAGGTCATCATCACCTATTATCATATGAAATGTTAAAGGGACTTATTTAAGAAAAAGAAGATTAAAATTATGATCAATAAAATGGCAATAAATACATATCTATCAACAATTGAATCTAAAAAACAAACTAAGCAAACAAGGAGAACAGAGACAGAATCACAATACAGAGAGCATTTTGATGGTTGCCAGATGGGAGGGGAATGTGGGGAAAAGGGTGAAGAGGTAAGGGGATTAAGAAGAACAAAAAGGTAGTTAGTTACAAAACAGCTATGGGGATATAAAGTACAGTATAGGAAATGTAGTAGCTAAAGAACTTATACATGTGGCCCATGGACATGAACAATGGTGTGGGGATTGGCTGAGGTAGTGTGGGGTGCTGGGTGGAAGGGAGAAAAATTGGGATAATTGTAATACCATAATTAATGAAATATAATTAAAAATAAATAAACAAATTACAAACTGATAGATACAAAATGTTAAATTAATTAAGCCAGGAGGGCATTAGAATGAGGTGGCTCTAATGTCAAGGCAACTTACATAAGCAAACCAAAATCTAAGCCTGTAAATGGCTTAAGGTTATGAAATCAAAATGCTAAGGACACTCGATCACAAAAAGCCACATGGGCTTAATCTATAGCCAATCAATAATTTTCTTCCACCTTTTCATGGTCCTGTTAGTGAAGTGTTCTTAACCAATTTCAGTTTGGTGCAGCTCAATTTGAATTAAGTTTTTAATAATTCAGGTGTCAGAAGAGGAAAGAAAGAAAACCACCCACCACAACCCCCAGGAGCAAAAGCAACCAGGCAAAGGTACCTGTTGAGTCCCTTGAGCCCATGGCTTTCTCACCACCTTCTGAAGGTGGTAGGTGAGTCCTTCTCAGATCCTAGCTCCACAGCTTTTGTGTTATAAGGTTTCAGACTTTATTTGAGCATTTATTTTTCTGGATTGCGTCCAGAAACTGGCCAGAGTTGGACTGATGTGGAAACCATACTGGGCCTGTGGTTGGATTGGATTTGACCCCAGAAAAGCTGGTGTCCGTGCCACCTGTCACTCTCAGAAACAAAGTACAAAGGTGAATCTTTACGGGAATTTTATTCAGATGCTGATGATCTGAGAAGAAGGTGGGCTATGAACACTCAAAAATCATTCTAACATTTCAAGCTGATCTTTTTATAAGGAGAAGAAAGGGTGTGCTTAAGGGATTTGGGGGAAAAGTTAGATGAATAGAAGGGTAGGTAAGGAGTTTAAGAAAAGATTAATTAGATAAGAGTTGCCGGCCTGTGGTGATTTTCCTAGTATTTACCTGTTGATCAACAACTCTTTATCTGCATCATGGGTGTTCTCTCCCTGGAACACAATGTCTTAGATATCTTCTCCAAGGCTTGCAGACTCCCTGGGGTACAAAGGTTGAATTGCTTGTCAATCTCCTGGAGTCATACATTCCAATTCCTGGAATAACAACTTTCCACTGCATTAATCACATAAGCCTATCCACTGAGGCTAAAATCTTTAATTCTGAGTCCCCCTATCAGATTTGTGGTCAAAGTAGTTCATCTTAAGCTGGACTGGGTCCAGTGTGAGGCCTCCAGCAAATAAAATTTAGTTAAGACTGAACAAGCTAGTTAACATTACCAAAGATGATCTTGAAATACAGCGGCCAATTTTAACCTAGATAAGTTTATTCGTTTATGAGGTGTCTTAGAGGAAAAGGTCTCAGCCAAACATTTGTTGTAAAGGGTGGAGGAAAAATTTTTTTTCTTCTCTATAGTTTTTGATGACTAGGATGGGACCTGGTGGGACACCTTAGTCGTTCCAGAGGAGATGAGACCCTGGACAATCTGGCAGAAGGTGGCAAAGGGTGAGAATTCTTATTAAAGTCAGCTCTCCCAGGTATCTCTATCTGAGATCAAAAGAGGAAGTTAAGTTTCACATTTTCTCTTCCTTCCCTAATTCAAATTGGCAGGGGAAAAAATTTGTAAGAATTAGGTCTTTGAGTTGTTGAAACTGAAGATTCTTCTGGCTTTGATTAAATTTAGCTTTTATTTATTTTTATTATTTTTTAGAGAGAGTGGAAGGAAGGGAAAAAGAGAGGCAGAGAAACATTGGTGTGAGGGAGAAACATCAGTTGGTTGCCTCTTGTACATGTCGGAACTGAGGATAGAACCCTCAACCTAGACATGGGCCCTGATTGGGAATCAAACCAGCCACCTTTCACTTTGCCAGACAATGCCCAAAGAACTGAGCCACACCATCCACGGTAATTAAATTTAACTTTTAATTCTAGCTCTAGGAATCATCTCTCTCTCTCTCAGAGATATCCCTCAGCTACCTAGACTTTTCCCACATAATGAGCTATCCCCAAGGCAGCAGGAGACAGTAACCCAGACCTGACTAATGGCCACATAGTCCAGACCTCTGGCAGGCTAAAGATAACATCTTGACCTAAGTTATGTTTCAGTTTCCGAGCACTGAGGTGGAACAACTCCTTGGCTACTTTGCTGTGAGACTGAACACAGGGATGCTAGAAAAGACCTCAGAATTGTCCTCAGGGCCTGAAGAAATGATTGATTACCCTTACCTAACCTCCGACCAATGAGCTCCCAGCACAATCCCAAACCCCTAACTCATGGTGTCTAATGATTTTGCCCTACATAATCTGCAAGTGATATCAGAGGCAGTTAGACAAACATGAGCAGAGTAGTAACGATAGGCCAAGTACAGAAGGTCACCAGGATAAAGTCTCAGGTGCCTAGCAAAGGGCAAAACTGAGAAAAGAGAATTGGAGGGTGGGACCTTGCCCCCAGGGTGACCTTTCATCCCCTAGCATATTGTTGGTCATATGGTTTAGACCCCTGACTTTTTATATCACTGGTTATGCAGCTGAGATCCTTCTCTGAGCTTTCCTTCCCTGACATGTCACTCGTCATGTGATAGATCCCCAAGGAGGTGGGACAAGGAGACCAAAAAATAGCCTCTTCTGACTCCCATATAAGCCCTTGCAAGATGACTCCTCTAGGCATTAAGCCCTCAAGGCAATGGGCTTTGGGCCCACATCAAATAGTCCCAATTACAAGGCCTCAAGTCTGTGGACCACAGAGACAGAGTTTTGATCAAACAGATACATCTGCGCCTCTGCTGTGTTTCAGCTCCAGGCCCAGAGAAGCAGCAAGGCCAGGCAGAGAGATGCCAGGATGACATCATGACCAGCTGTGATGATTAAAGACACCCCTACCCTGGCATGGACCAATCAGTACAGATCTTGACCCTAAAAGGACACACCTGGAAAGTTGATGAATATTCTCCTGAGATCATCCCCTGGGACTTTCCCTAAAATTCCTATCTCTGGAAAACAGATAAAACCCCTTAAGACAAAGCACCCAGTGCTACCTCCCTCACTATCTCTCAGGCCCCCATCTTTTCTCTTTCCCCTTTCTTCCTTTAGGCACATACCTTTGCTTTCTTTCTCCTAAACTCCAAGGGCCCTTCTTTCTCCTCTGAAATTTTTTTCGTGAGTTTGCACAGCCCAGAGCTCACTTCTACTTCTGTGACTATCTGTGTTGTGACCAGTCAAGGGCAGACAAGTTCATGGGATGCAGGCAGACAGAATATTATTCATGGAGCTGTTGCGATATCTGACATGCCTTTATTCAAGGATGGGCGATCCATGCATGCCACAAACTGCATGTCCCCCTGCATGTCTCTGCATGTCACCTGTCCCCCCTCTTTCTCCCAGCAGGAAGTTCCAACTCCCTTATATATACTAAATATAAACAAAGCTGGCAAGGAACCAGAGTATCGAGTAATACAGCAAGATTCTGCTCATGCCGGCCCACTCAAAGCTACAAGAACACTTTGATACTTCTCCTTGCAGTAGGTAAACACCACAGGTGTCTGGGGAAGCGAGGAATGCTAATGCAAACAGAGAGAGAACACCTGTACGAAGGGCGTGAGTTTGGGGAGAAGCTGCACTACCCCTCTTTCAGCCCCCCCACCCCTCCCAAGAGAAACAGCATGTTCGTGCTGCCCTGAGGAATTTTCTCCTTGCAAATTCCCATGTTTCCCTCGTGTCAACTTGCTTCTGGAAGCCCAAGGGAAAGTGGGTGTTAGGGGTTTCACCTGCCATCTTCTCAGATTGCTGGCCTCTAATTTGAATAAAAGTAGAATTATAATCCAATCCCTGAGCAGTGACAGGCAGTACCAGCCCCAGATTCGGTTGCCCTCTGGTTTCAGAATGATCTAGTCTAGAAGAGAAAGTGTTAAGAGAAGAACTATTTATTAAATATGCTAAACTCTCTGAGTGTGTAGACCACGGCACTTTTTCTTTTAAATGTCCTTGAAAGCAGG
>VMDR010027537.1:0-13528 GCA_007922815.1 Macrotus californicus | reverse complement strand
AAGTAAAACATAAGTTGCAAGTTGTCACGGCGACATTGATTGAAATTGAGACATGGCAACATTATGAGATTTTATGCACTTGTATTAGCAAAAGTAACTTAAAATCAATGACTGAGAGAGAAATTATTCAGGAAAATCTTAATGACTTATTATAGTAAAAACACTTAAAAGAACGTATCCATTAATGGAGGACAATTACTGGAAAGTAAATTTATTATTCAGGAAATCAATTAACTAGTATTTAATTACTTAAAATTATGATCCCTTCATAAACATTGGTACACTTTGCTTATAAATATCACTTCTGATTATGGTTCATCAGGAAACAAAATGACTAAGTTATGTCATTGAAAGTAATTTGATTCACTTCACATTTCCATTTTCTGTCTTTCTCTGTGAATTACTGCTGTAAAGAGCCAAAGGAGGCAAAGATTAGGTGAGGTTACGAGATGTGCCTCCCTCATTTTACAAGGTAGATTTCAGGCTCAGTGTGATCCAGTGCGCTGCCCTAGGCTGCACAGCAAATTGCAGCTGGCCCTGGGGTTAGTGAGACAAACTGGGGCTCGATTTTTGGAGAGCAAAAGCACAGATGACTCACCAAGACTAGTTATCTCATGAAGCAGGACTTATCGACAGCAAATAAGGAGCATGTGGGAATCATTTCCAAAGTCGTGGTTCCCCAAATTGGGGACCCTCTGTGCTTTAACCAAATTAATGCGTATTCATGGTGGAATTTTTTGTCACAGTATGCAAGAGGTAGTGGCGGATTGGCACACGCACAGTAGCAGGTCATGCTTCTTCACGCGTTGCATGTTTCGAAAATGGCATCCAAATTCCTCCCCAAGAAGGAGATTTCACTGTTACAATGAGCTCTTGGTAACCTTAAGTTCATAATGATGCCATAACCAGTTTGAGCTGGTTCTTTTCTGGCTTCTCTCAGTGACTTCTGCAAGTGCTTATCCGGAGGCCCTACCTACTCCCTGGAAAATACGCCAGCGTGACATTCTGTTATTTCCTCAAACCAATCTACAGTATTGCGGGGACGGAATCCCCAGATCCTGGCTTCCCAGAAGCCCCTTCACTGACCACGGCTCCCTCACAGCTCAGGGGAACCAAAGGTGTGCACTGCCTTCCTTTTTCTGTTCTGGAGACAGTAAAAATCCATGACTGCTTTAGAAAGCCATGGGACCCAAGTCACTCTCTAAGCCTCTCAGGAGAGGGTGAGTCATGTGGCTGATCCCTCCCTCCCCACCCGCCCCCCAGCCCCACATCTTCTTCATTTCACTAGATATCCTTTTGACTCATTTTCCGGTGTTTTCTGCCTTGCTATTGGCATAACATCCTATCAGTGCAGTTAATTACATCCACTTGGAGTGTGAAGGACAACTTGATTGTCTCAAAGAGCCAGGGGCCATATAATCCATCTTACCGTGCTCACAGAGCAAACGCCCAGTCACCTCTGCTGCAAAGAGGCTTGAGGGGTGACCCTGGGCAACATGCTGGCCCCTGGCCCCTGGCCCCTGCCCCAGACCTACACCAGGCTCTTCAGTACCTCCTCAATGCCACTGTCCTCCCAGCTATAGGAAAGCATCCTTTTATCAATTCTGAACTTGGTAACACTCCATGTTTGCACGTCTGATTGCACATTCTCATTATTTTTGCAACTCTTCTGAAAAAAAAACAATAAATAATATGGTTGTTTATCTTCCTATGTAATGTGGTTAATCCATTGTGACCATAAGCTTCCTGTTCCAGTGTAACGTTCATGTAATTGTTTAAATTTACCTAATGCTGTGCAATTTCTTCCTTCTGTGTGTGGAAGAATGAACAGAAATTGAATTGACTTAGTTACTACTGTGGACTCAATGTCTTTATCCCTTTGTCCTTTGAATGGAGAGCAGGCTAAGAAACCAAAAGGCCCCACAAAGGGAGGGGGCACTGCTGCTCCAGAAGGCAGGCTCCCTACCCGATCTCAGACTCATGGAGGCTGTCTGCCAGGTTTCACCTCACTCAGGCTCCTTCAAGACCAGGACACCCAACGATGTGTGGTTTGGCTGATGACTCCTGTACAAATGCAGGGCAGCCACTGAGTTGTGAACAAAGTGGGCAAAGGGGCTGGGGGTCCTCTTGGAAGCATGACAGCAACCCCCTGAGGCACAGGCTAAGCACAGCAGCAAAAGAGACTATACATTAGCACCTGGCACAAGGTCTGGGTGACACCTGGAGATGCTCTGCTGCAATTTTAGCTTGAGAAACAGCGATGCTTTCACCCTAGCTACTGACTGGCCTTGATGAGATAGACACCGTGCATGAAGGAACTGGTCACATCACCCTCTGGTCTTTGACAACCATGTGACCCGTGTATCAGCTTTGTTCTTAATTTCTCTTTATGTTACACCCGTTTTCCTTTCTTTAAAAAACAGTTTTAAATGACATCAATCCAGTACAGCTAAGAGATTCACATTAGAAAGGAGTACACAGAACACGTGGGCTCGCCTTTCCCTCATCCTCGGTGCCTCCATGGAGGGCCTGCCCCTACCTGTCTGCAAACATGACATGCATGAATTGCATACACACATATCCGCTCTATAAACATGCCATGTGTATTGCTCTGCGACTTGCTTTTTTCCTCCCAGCAAGACTTGCACCTTTCTGATGTCCCTGTGTGCTGCAGCACCCCGTCCTTAGTCCTTCGCAACAGCTGTGGGCACAACTCAGAAGGGCCGGCGAGGCATCAGGTCACTTAGCCTTTGAGACGGTGTCCATGCCTTCGCCCAGCCACCGTTCCACAAGGGGCTGATCACCTGGAGTACCTCTGGGAGACTCTTCTAAAAGCGCCCTCTAGTTTTTATGTTAATAGATACCACAAATAGCTTTTTTTCCCCAAAAGATCCACAAATCTATATTCTCACCAAAAATGTTAAAGAAGTACTTTTTCCTTGAGACTTCACTGACATAAGCTGATTTTTTTATTAGTTTTTGGAAGGTACCTTGTACTTGGAGCTTTAATTTGTATTTCCCTGGTTACTCAGAGGTTTGGAACCCTCTCACACACAGATGCACTGTTTCACTTCAAGGAGTTACTGATTCACATCACTGACCACTGTCTATCTCCTGTTGTGTCATTTATCTTTCTAGTTGGTGATTTGTAGTTGTTCTCTATGTAACCCAGATGTTAATGCTATAAATATTGCTAATCCTTCTTCCGCAGTCTACCACTTGCCTCATAACTGCTTATGCTATCTTTTACGTTTTAGATTCTCTGTGTTTTACCAGGCCAGTCTATCAATATATCAATCCTTCTTCCTTCATTGATCTGGGTTTCTTGTTCCACTACAAACTGTTCCTCACTCCCAAGATCATGCATGCATGTATTTGTAAAATTCTTTACTTTCCAATGTTGTCAGAGCTTTTATCTTTTTACTAATGCTCAGCTCTCTGACCCATTTGTTTTTTTTATTATAATATGGGGTATAGTCTTACCAATTTGCAGTTTATGATAGCATATAGTAGTTTTGTATCTTCCTAAGACTCTTTATACTACTTTTTGTAAAAGGACACTACAAATAGGCAATTAAAATCACCTTTACAATGCCATCACTACCAAGAGAGACAGCCTCTTATCAGGGATTCGAGCTCACAACCACCTCAAAGACCCTTTTCTCTGTGACCCTGGGATCCCCCGGCCTAGACAAGGCATGCCAGTGTGGAACCTGAAAGCCAGAGTCATGTGGGCCACTTCTACTGTCCAGGCACTAGTGTTCTGGAGAGTCACAGATATCATTCATGACTTCCCATACGTATTGTCAAGACAGGGAGAGGAAAATAAAATTCACTGTCTCTAAACTTGAACTAATCTAAATCAAAACTAATATAATCTAAATAAAACTAATATAAATCTACATATCCAAGACTAGAAACCACACCAAAAAAGCAGAAAAAAGAAGATGAGCTATGAAGAGGTGAAAAGGTGTTCAAAGTAAGGAGTATGACTAGGCTTTCAGGTAGGCTTGGTGGAGGAGAAGGGGAGACAGGCGCCATGGGCAGCTGTCCAAGCCTGGGTGGGGCATTCGAGTGGAGGAAGTAGAAAGGAAAGAGTGAGGCTCCCTTCCACCCACCTCTGCCCTTAATGTAGGGGTTTCAAGAGGTCATCATGGTGGGCAGGATAAGGTGGTTAGCAAGGCGGACGAGAGGCTAGATCCTTCCAGTAAGTGAGGAATCAAACTCTATCTAAAGCAGCATTATTCTTCTCATTCATATTTTATTGTAAAATGTGATGTGAACTTCACATTGGGCCCGGAGGTGGTTTTGCTGACCCTGGACTCTGGAGATTAGCCCCCCAGTGCTTAGAGAATATATCCACCCTCACCCAGTAATCAGCCCCAAGCTACTGTAGCTAATCCATCATCTGTGACCAACAAGGCTGGCTCCTGAGCATCGATGTGAAGTTAATTAGACAAATATCGTACGCTAAAGTCCAATTGATTATTAAGACACCATAAAGAGGATTAAACATCACGGCCTGTACTGGAAAGGCTATATTATACCTTGAGTGCGCCTGCTCACCCTCACAAACTGTGTGGAGTCATCAACCGACAATTAGCATTCAATAGCAGCTATGGCCTATTTTTATCACTGCTGACTTAATGAGACAGTTATTGTTCTCTCTGTTAATATCTATCGATTAAAGTTTAAGGCTGGGCATCAGACGTATTTGCTCTCAGTTAACTGTAGGGTAGTTGGCATGTTTCCCTGTTGAGACTGACCCACTCTTTCTTACTCAGGCTGGAAAGGGGGGGTCTTTCTGTGTCCTGAAGGAGACACGGGCTGAGAGAGCCTTACAACTGAGGGAGTGAGGAGAGAGGTGCTGCCTCCTGGGAATCTAGGAATGAAGAAAATCACAAAGCAGTGTTTTCAGGTACCTGGTTTCCTCTAAAGAAATTCTAAGTTGGGAAGCTGTAGATTGTTGAGTTTGCTGTGGCACCTGGGGCAGGGTCAGCCATCATCCCTGGAGTCAGAATGAAGAGCCTGCCCCTATGCCCAGGGATGTCTCTGAGGCCTTCTCCATGCGGTGGAGCAACGGTGGTGCTCAGCTGTCTCTGCCACTCTGGGCAAGGATCTGTGTGGCAGTGGCAGTGGTTAATGTCATTCAAAGGCCTACTCCTATCACTCCAAACTGCCATACCTCTACTCTGGAGTGGACCATGTGAGACTTTAGATCCACGGTTCTTTATATCTAAAGTAAACCTTAATCTTGGTACGCGATGATTTGAATCCCTTTTATTTTTTAAAAGATTTTATTTATTTATTTTTGACAGAGGGGAAAGGGGGAGAAAGAGAGATAAGTATTGATCAGTTGCCTCTTGTACCTGCCCTGACTGGGGACTGAACCTGCAACCCAGGCATGTCCCCTGACTGGAAATCCAAGCAGTGGCCTTTCGCTTTGCGGGACAATGTCCAACCAACCAACAGAGCCACACCAGTCAGGACAGTCTGCCATGATTTTTGCACCAAGCTCCTCTGCTTCCACAGCCATCCCTATGTGGAAGGGACATTTTTGTTGTTATAGTTTCAATGTTTTCCTGTGCTATGAGAGTTAGTTTTATGTCACTGGTTTAAAAATAATCTGGTGATCAGGTAAAAGATTACAATATAATCTTTAATTTGCTGATTTCATTAAGTAAATCAAATTTTCTTTTGCCTTTCTTATAATGCTATTTTAACATTCGCTTTTTAAACTGTTTCACACCATTTTTTTTAGTACCATGTTTAATGAGGTAAACATTCAAAAAGTAAAGCACATAAAGGACACTGGTCTTAAGGGCACAGCTCAATGATCTTTTAACCTATACTCTTGTGTAACAACACGCAGATCAAAATACACAGCATGCTCACGATGCTCTGAGTTTTCCTCACTCCAACAGTTGGACAGCGACCCTCAAAACTCTCCCTATCACCACCTGAAGTCGCTGTACCAATTTTACCATCATTGATTTGTTTTGCCCATTCCTGAGTTTCACAAAGTTGGAGTCATACAGTGTGCATATTTTGATGTCTGAAAAACATTATGAATATAAAAATGAGCATATCAAAGTCATGTGCCTTTGATTTTTTTAAATCAGTTAACTCCACTTTACATTTCCCATAAGCAAATCCTGTTTTCTGACATGTTTAGCTGAAGTTTTTGGTCTTTTTCAAGTTCCTAAGAACCTACACAGTCTTTATTGTGATACATAATCATCCCGCAACTTGCAAGTAGATTGATGTGAAGACATTTAGACTATAAAGATTAAAGACATATTTATTGCACACCCGCCTTCTCAATTTAGACATGCCAACAAAGTGTGAAAGGTTCTAAAAAAGTAGTTTTGTCAATATTATTAAATAGGAAAGATAGGAGAAGGAAAGATGACAATGACATCTTGACTGAACTGGTGTCCTGTCTGTAGACATTGTTGCGTATGGCTCAATTCATTCCAGGAGCCAAAAAATAAAAAAAAAAAATCAAGCTGGATTAGCCTGAAGAACTAACTGCAGACTTTGGTAAGATGTGCAGTAGACAGAACTAAATATATCAGGTCTGGCAGAAGTAAGGCCTGCTTGAGTGTGGTTGGTAGGGTAATAATATGGGTGTAATAGTTTATAGTTACAATTTGAACATTTCACCTACAAATGTTATATAGTGTGTTTGAGTGTGTTATTGTTATGTTACAGAATTAAATGCTTATGATTTTGGAATAAAAGGGGCGTTATTTGTGCTGGACCCTGTACACAGAAACTGGCAATTTTCACTGCATCAGTGTCAATGTAGTGGCATGAGAGAAGACCACCAAAACCAGAAGCAGGCGATGTCGGGGGCAGTATGCACGAAGGTAACTATCTCGACCTTAACTCTTGAACCTGGATTTAACTGCAAGGCTTAGGTCCTTGATAGAGACCAGAAAGAGAAAAGAAGAGCCTCCATTTTTGAAGGATTAATTTACTAGGCAGGCTATCAGGACAGAGACCAATAAGAGAAGGGCATATCATAAGACAGCGGTTCTCAAAGTGTGGGCCAAGCGGCGTTAGTACCACCAAGAGACTTGTAAGAAATTCCTCTCCCCAGGCCGTGTGAATCAGAAACTCTGAGCTAAGGCCCAGAAATCTGCTCTAACAAGCCCTCTGGATGATTCCAGTGCTGGCTAAAGTGGAACATGTGAGCCCATAAAGAGATGGGAACAGGGTGCTAGGTAGAGTCTGCTCCTCCAGAGTCAGGGAGCCATGTCAGAGCTGGGCTACAATTATGCAAACAGTGCTGAGTCCCAGGGCAACAGGCTGCTGCAACCTCAGTCTGTCCAGTGGAAGGGCTGGTCCTAGGCATGAAGACACTGCTCAGGCAGAACCCACGGAATCAAGGGGAGCCTGACAATACACATGCACCTTGTCAGAGGACATAGAGGCTCACCTTAATACTTCTGGGATTGCTTGCTTCTATCCTCTGATACCTGAACATTATGAACTTTTGAAAGGTGGAGCCCATGATTGTTCATCTCCACCCACAGTACTAACAAAATGCTTGAATCATAATAGGAATTCAAAGAGTGTTTGTGGAATGGATGAGAGAGGGAGGGAGGGAGGGACTGAGTGTGAGCGAATGAGAAAGAATGGATAAACAAAGGAGAAGATAAAAGCAGAGCAAATGTATTGTATAAATCCATGCATATGGCCCTGGCCAGGTGGCTCAGTTAGTTGCAGTGTCATCCCATACACGAAAAGGTTGTGGGTTCGATTCCTGGTAAGGACATACACCTAGTTTGTGGGTTTGATTCCCTGTTGGGATGCTCACGATAGGCAGCCAATCGATGTTTCTCCCTCACATCTCTCTCTCTGTCTCTGTCTCTGTCTCTGTCTCTCTCTCATCAATGTCTCTCTCTCTCTCTTCCTCTCTCTCTAAAATCAATAAACATATCAAGTGAGGACTTAAAAAAAATCCATGCATATGAAATGTCCAGAATGGGCAAATTCACTGAGACAGAATGCAAACTGGTAGTTGCCAGGGGCAAGGCGAAAATAGAAAGGCTGCTAATGGACACAAGATTTCTTTGCAGGGAATGAAATGTTCTGGAATTAGACAGTGGCAATGGTTGCACAACCTTGTGAATATACTGAAAACTACTGAATTGTACATTTTTAAAGGGTGAAGTTTATGGTATGTGAATTATATCTCAATAAAAATAATTACCTTTTTTTTAAAAAGCTGAATGTGTGAATATCAAGCAAGACACTTTGAAATAAACATAAAAACCAAAAGCTATTCTGGGGAGACATCAATGGGAGCCTCACACAGTGAAACTTATCAAGACAAAATAAGACTGGAACAGTCCAATTGCCCGTCCCCCACCCCATGCAGGTTTACTGTACCAATACATCAATGGCAACCCAGCTCCAAGGGGGTTTGTAGCAAGCTGAGCCAGATGCCTTATTGTTTCTCAGCTAATGTTTTCAAAAATGGTTTTGCTACTAGCAGTATAGGAAAGAGCATAAGACCAAAGTCAGTATCAGGAGTAGGTTCTAAGCTCACTCAGTCTCCTTATTTGTAAACTGAAGAAATAGTAACTATCAAACCTCTCCCCCAAGAGTTTTGTGAAGATTAATGGGGGTAACTCCTGGGAAAACGCTTTGTTAACTCTAAAATGTAAGAAACCAAAGTTGGTGGTGGTGGGTAGAGAAAAAGCCTGGAAACAAGTGTCTCCCAAGAAAGCAGGAGTGCTCTTGCTCAGCTCTCTGGGGTCCTGGGCCAGTGAAACGGGAAGAAGAGCGTCTCTCCAGGGCCACTCCAAAAGGAGCCCCCCCAAAAGGAGCTGTGCAAATAGGGTCCCCAGGGCAGCAGGCAGCCAGTGCCCAGGGCCGGAGAGCTGCAGCCAGCTTCCTGGGCCTTTCTGAGACATGAGCTCCTTTTACGAACCCTCCTTGTTATTACCACCTATTTCTTTTTATGCTGCTCCCAAAATACCACCATTAATCTTTTGCACTCCCTGAAGGCAAAACACAGGTAATTGGATTTATCTGGTTTTAGAATTTGTTAGGTTCCGTTACAAAATAAATAAATAACTGACCTCGAAAGAGAGGCGAGCCTTCCCTGGCCTGCGCCGTCCTGCCGCGGCCTGTGCCCGCCAGAGCCTGGCACAGCCCAGCCTCATTAATCTCAGCTATCTCCTCCCTGCACCTTTCCCTCCTGTCTCCCAGTGAGTCCTTGGTTCACCGAGGCCTGATTTAAGAAGTTCTACTGCTCTGACCCATTCAGCTGCAGAAGCTGCTCGCTGTGCATTATTCCCCCTGAGGTTTCTTCTCACTACGACGTGGTTGTCTCTCTGCACCACCATGTTCTCTCTCCCATCTCCTTCTACTGTGGCTGCTTTTCTTCCTGATTTCAGCGTGCAGGGTGGGCTAAAACTTCAGCAGATCTCCCTGTTTCTCCTCCCCATTTCTTTTCAGCTTTTGTGTTGTAAATGTGTACCGATGCAGAAATCATGTATGACCATGTAAAGTGAGCCACCCTCTGTGTTTTTTCTTTTTATCACAGTTGGACTACCTGAGTGAGTAAATCAGACACACATTTTTGGGTTTAGTCCTTTAACCCATATGTGCTAAATTCTGTGGAAAGCACCTACTGGGAGATGTGCTCAGGCTACCCCTGCCATTCTCCGATAAATCTGACCACCTCCAAGACCCTTCCATCCAGATCAGTAAACAATGTTTATGTCACCAGACCCATTTCTCCTACTTTTGCCAACCCAACAGCAGCTGCCCACCTGCACCTTGCTGATGGAGACTGTCTCCCACTATAAGGACTGAAAGTGCCAGTAACCTACCTTTCCAGCCCACTTTTCTAGCTAGGGCGTAAATACATAAATGCAATGCCGACCGATGATACCACAAGGCAATCTACTAGGAGGGAACTTCTGGAAAATATTTTCAAAAGAGAAACCCAGAAGCCCATAATGATGACACTTAGAACTTTGTTCTGTGACAATGTGATGGCTGGAGCTGCTGCAGCCATATTGCAACCACAAAAGGCAAGATTTTACCACTTAGTCCATAGAAATCAACCCTGAAACTGCCTCCCTCTAGCATCTTTATTAAGTGAGATTCTAAATATTTATATCGCTTTAATGTTATGTTTTATTACTTGCAGCTGAAAGCATCCTCATACATGATCACCAATCCCCACAACCATGGCTCGATTGCACTAGAGGGAGACACTCAGCCCAAACTGGGACAGTCAGATTGTATTTCCTCCAAATTTGGAAATGGGTAAAAAAAGGTGCTAGACAGTCCATTGGGACTAGCTTGAACTGAGATGAGAAACCATGAACTCAGAACATGTAGAATGGCATCTCATTCCCTGTGGAAATGGAAAACTGATAGGGGAAAGGAGAAGGAAATCATGCATTCGGGGTGAGTAGGGATAAGAGACCATGTGACCACACAGAGTGGCTGCCTGGTTCTTCTTTCAGAAGCCAAAGTTCTCCATGCCTCCTGAGCTCCATCATCCTTACTATAACACAGCCTACTTGTTTGTTTAAATAGTTGGAATAAATTTATGTAAGATTTAACAAAAAGACCAAGTATGTTGCACCCAGAAATATAGATACGGAGTAGAATGAGATATTCTAGCTGGCTTCTAGGAACTCCCATCCTGCAAATGCTCTGGGGAAATGGACAGACTGTGTTGCAGTCAGCAGTAGAGAGGTGATGGGAGAGTGAGACTAGGGCCGGTTCACTCCCTCTGGGCGCTACTCAGGAAACACCAAGGTCAGATGCAATCTTTCTGAAGAATGGTACGCAGAACTAGTTTTGGTTGTATGTGAATCAGATTCTTGGTCTCAATATTCCTATTTTTGTATTCCTATTTTTGTAGCTGGACAGAAATTTGTATTCTAAAAAAAGGAAAATCTTCCTGGGCCACTGTGATGCCCATTAGGATTGGAAAGCTTGGAAACCATTGAGATAAAGGAGACCAAGAAAAATTAGAAGACATTAACAAAGGAAGTAATATTTGAGAGGGGTCTGGAAGATGAGGAAGACCTGCCATGCATTAAAGAGGTTGGAAAAGAACTTTTCAGGGAGAGAGTCAACTGCAAATCTCTATCCAAATAAAAGTTGCTTATATCCTTGCTGCCTTTGTTATGATCGCAAATATATAAACGTCTGATTGTACCTAATTACACAATCAGGAAAGAGATAAGGACAGAGAGATAGATGAAATCTACCTGCCCCTTGTCAAGCAGACGTTGATAACATGCATCGGTGCAGAGCATCTTAGGAGGTACTAGAGACAATTAAATCGAAATCCTATCCCTGCCCTCAAGAAATCAACATCCAGTTGAAGAATAAAAAAAAAAGTGTGTGTGCAGGTGCATGTGTGAGAGAGAGAGACAGAGAGAAAATAGACAATGAACAAGCACTTTGATTACCAAACAGCAAGCTATACCTATAAATACTGACTGACACATGGAGTGAGAGGCAGGATGATCGAAACCAGCCTGAGTTACAGAAAGCTTCCCATGAGTCCTGGTTCATGATTCGACTCTCTGAAGACCTTTAAATGTTCTTTGTGAGTCAGATCAACTGAAGACAAATTCCCACAATATTTGTTTGAAAAACTCCTAGTCTAGGTTGGTGATTCTTTTCTTTCAACACTTTAAATATTTCACTTCAGTCTTTTATTGCTTGGATGGTTTCTGAAAAGAAGTCTGATATCATCTTATACTTGTTCCTCTATAAATAATTTTTCCCCTACCTCTGGCTTCCTTCAGAAATTTTTTCTTTGCCTTTGAATTCTTCAGTTTGAATATCATGTGTTTAGGTGGTTTTTTTGTATTTTGCTTTTGTTTGCTTTGTGTTGTTTTGTTTTGTTTACCTTCCCTGGGTTCCATACGCTTCCTGGATTTGTTGTTTGTTGTCTGACATTAAGCTTGAGAAATTCTGTCTTTATTGTTTCAAATATTTCTTCTATTCCTTTTTATAACTTTGGATATTCCCATTACATGTATGTTACATCTTTTGTAATTGCTCCACAGTTACTGAATATTCTTTCTGTTTTTTTCTAGTCTTTTTCTTTTTGTTTTGTTTCTTTTCCTTTCTTTTTCATTTTGGGAAGTTTCTATTGATATATCTTCAAGCTCACTGATACTTCCCTCGGTGATGTCCAGTCTACTGATCAACCCATCCATCAAAGGTATTCTTCATTTCTGCAACAATTTCTTAGAGCATTTTTTTATTCTCTATTAGAATTTTCATTTCTCTGCTTACAATACCCATTGGTTCTTTCATGTTGTCCATTTTTTTCCATTAGAGCTCATAGCATGTCCATCATAACTATTTTAACTTTCTGGTTGGATAATTTTAACATATCCAAGTCTGGTTCTGATGCTTGCTATTTCTCTTTAAGCTAGTGGGTTTGTTTGTTTGTTTGTATGTTTGTTTGTTTGTTTTTGCCATCTGGCCAGAGGGAGCTCTTATTGGATATTCCCTTTCTGCTACATAAAAAGCTGGTGGGTTGGAGTTGGGTATTTTCTTTTACCTGGTAATTTAAGCTCTAGTAAAACCTAATGCAGCTGGGCTCTGGTAAAATAGTTTCCACTGAGAGCAGCCTTTTGATAAGGAGAACAGGAGACTCTCTGTGTATTTCTCAGTGGTTGCCCTCCTCCTGCCAGGTTTCCCATTTTCACCCCAACAACCTGCTATAAAACTCACAGCCAGTGTCAGGGCTCTGCTGCCTGGAGTTAGTTCTCAAGTTAACTGACAGTCTCTAGCAATCAGTCAATTAATTGCCCTTTAAGTGTTCCTAGAAGAACTTAAATGCAGGAATGGTTTCTCCACTGTGGCTTTTTGTGTCTACCTGCTTCCAGTTTTCAGGGTGGCAGTTTATCCTAGACTCAATTCTCTGATGGATCATCAGTTTTCAACTCAAATGTCATAGCATCAAACAAGTAGTTCCTGACTGTGGTAGTGAAAATAGAGCCAACTGTCTTTCTTGACTCATTTACTTTATTATTCTTCAGAGCACATATCACTGTCTAATGTTATATTCTATTTTAATGAGTTAATGAGTTTACCATGTTCAACATTTGCCTTTCTGCCCTAGAACATAAGCTCTATGGTGTCAGAAGCTTGGTCTCTTTTGTTCATGTAACCCCTGCTCCTACATCTCTGCCTGGAAAACAGCACATAACTCATAGCAGCAACAGATATTTATGGAATGAGTCAATAAATAAACGTAAATCTCTCATGGTCTATGAGAAGATAGATGGATGGACAGTGTGAAAAATACAAGAAAGACATCGAATATCATTAATCCTCATGAAAATGCAAATTAAAAGTTTACAATGGTACACTACTTCCTACATCCACTAAAAGAGCTAAAATTAAACACTCAAAATACCTATGCTGCCAAAAGTTGGGTAGGTGGAGCAAGTGAAGCTCTCACACATCACTGGTGGGAACTTAATTTGGTATTATAACTTTGGTATAGAAAACAGTCTGG
>VMDR010027536.1:0-13531 GCA_007922815.1 Macrotus californicus | reverse complement strand
CTTGCTTAAAACATCAAGCTGCTTTAAGGTACCTGATTTAATCGCAAACTTCATCGCCACACAATTAAGAGTTTTATTCTTTTCAGACATGAGAAAGGCTAATGAGGCCCCTGATTAAACACTTGGTAGAAAACACATACTTGTAAACAGGGGCCTGAGAGGCAGCCGCTAGATTTTGCCCAAAGTGCGTCGCACTCACTGGGACACGCTTATCTCCTTTATTAAGTTCCCAATAGATGCCGGCGACTTTCTCATGGTGTAGAAAACCTAACATTAATTTTTAAAAGGTCACTCAGACACACACTTGTAAAAATCAGTAATAACTATGCCACCGGCCAATGCCCACACTTACAAGTTAAAAGACAGTCGTCATGTGGTATCTGAATGCGCACATATTCCTTAGCTAGGGTGAGCACAGGAAACCCACGTCTAGGTGTTGTGTGTGCTCCCTCGCAATCCCAGGGTCGTTTTCAGAATTACTACCATTCTGGGAAGAGGAGCTTCACACGGAAGTTTAACATCGTAAGACAAAGTAAAGGCATCCTCTTTTATTCCTCTGAGCCTTAAGGTCAGGCATGAACCTGAAGAGCGGTACCCAGAACATGGAGGGGACAACATGGACTTTGCACACCCAGAAGTGACCACGAACGCTTTCTGGTGGCATCTGACTTATCGATGATCTCTGCTCCACTCAAAATTGTAAAAAGTGGTTGAATTGTGACCAACCAGTAGGCCAGCCTCTCTGCTTTTGTCCAAACTCTTCCAGCGTGACTACATTCCTTCTGAACTTGGTTTCCTTATCAGATCTATAGAGAAGGTAGTTCATTAATTCCTATTCTGCATCACAGGAAGTGCTGGGAATAAACTTGGTAAGAGAAAACTCATTCGTTCTCCCAGACAGCCGTCAGGAAGACTTTAATTAAGTCACCCTGACCCACAGACTGGCCTCAGTGGATCGTCATTTCTCATGTTGAACTTTCCAGTCCGGCACTCACCTTGGGAAAGTGCTTGGACCAGCTGCTTCAGACAGATCTTTTTAGATTACCTATTGTCATAATCTGATTAAAGAATTGAGTTAAGATGGTGGCCCCTAAATGTGCCCTTTTTTTAAAGAAAGAAAATGAATATTATTAAAGTCAGTAATAATGAAATGAGGGGAAAAGAAAGAGCCAAAGAGTCTCCTGAAAAGCCTCCATCACACTTCTGGAGGTGCAGGCCTCACCGAAAGGCAGAAAGACATCTTTGGGAACTCTAGCTGCTCCTGAAGAGTCGCTCTGCCTCATGGTCAGTAGTCTTGGATGCATTTTGCTGATGATCAAGAAACAATCAAATTCCATTCCCCACCCCAAAATTTCATTCTAGTATTTTTAGGTTTAAACAGGATGGCGGGGGGCGGGTGGGGAGGGAATATATTCTCTCAGTTAACACGTGGTTAGAGGAAGGACCATTTTCCAGGGACATCACTCCCTGCAAAATTCCACCCCAGCAGGCAGAGCTGTGTGTAAATTCCTCTGCAAGCAGCGGGTGGGAAAGGGGAGCAGCTTGGGGTTTCCACAACTGAAAAGAGCCAAGTTATTAACATGGGACTAAACCCAGAGGTGAAAAACACAACACCCCTTCTAATAACAATAGCAAACGATTATGGTCGCTAATATTGTGCCACATTCTTTACCTGCGTGATCTCACTAATCCTCATAAGCACTTCAAGAGGTGAGTGCTATAATTTCCATTTCCGCATGACAAAACTGGGGTTGGGTGAGGCGACATCCTGAAAGGCCTGCACACAGCAGGCTGTGGGGCAACCAGGTAGAAGCTCCTGCCTCCCCTCTGCCCTCGGCACCCAGGGAAAGCTTAGCAGAAGCAGTAACAGCAGAAACGACAAAGGAGTGTCTCCTTTCGTAGAGCAAGCCTTGACTGAATATTTAGGTTGAGGCAGCAACCACAAAAACAGGCGTTGGAGAGTGTAGGAACGTGTCTCAGAGCCTCCATACCCGGACCTCATGTGTGTCCCTAGTCTTGCCTGTTCAAGGAATCCAAAGAACCCCCAGGGTCTTCAGTCACCTAGTGCATAAGCACCTTTCATTGCCTTCACATTTGGTCTGGGGCCAGTGGTCCATGTTACAGGGGCTCCTGGCACCAGGCTCCCAAGGCCAGCCTGACATTAGCTGGGAAAAGGATGGCTGCCCAGCCCTGCACTCATCTGATGTGGGACAGAGAGAAGCTTCTCGGCCACTGGGGCCGACAGAGGGCCAGAGCCTTCAACACGGGGGCCGCTTCAACTACAAAGTCCCACGGAAATATGAATCCTTGGAGGGGCTCTGGGGGAAAGTATCTCATCAGAGATTTACAATGAACGTTTTCATGTTAAAGGCTCTGAGAAGTCCAGCAGTTAGAAACTGTTCTAAATTTGTGGCAGCTAATGCCTTACAAACATTTTGGAGGGTGGGGGTGGGGGGCGTGAAATAGTTACAGCTGCACTGTCGCCCCTTCCCTACCTCATCTCTCACTCAAGCCCACGGTCATGGCCTCCAAATCTGGTCTCTCCACACCACTCCTGCTGTCTATCATTTTTCCTCTCAACAGAGTGATGTCTTCAAAATATGAACTGCATTCCATTCCTGCTCTGCTCATCATCCTCCCTGGCTTCCCATGGCCTTAAGGTACAATCCAAACTCCTTCCCTCGGCCTCTGAGGCCCAACACCTGCTGAGGCTGAGCCCACCCCAATGACTTCACCTTTTATCACTCTCCTCCTCGGGCCCTCCAGCCTCACTGGCCAGCTCCCAGCAACTAAACAAGCCAAGCCATTCCTGTTTCTGGACATCTGCTCTTGCCTCAGCCTGGAATACTGTGTCTGAAATATTTCCTGGCTCCTCACGCTCAGGCCTCAGCCCAGCCATCCCCTCTCCAGACAAGGCCTCTGTAACTACCCACACAATAACCCTCTCCCTCCTCCTGCTCTATCTGTTACTCCCTTAGCACAGACTGTGGTCCCCAGAGGAAGAGCATCAGCATCACCTGGGAACTCATTAGAAATGCAAGTTCTCGGACCCTATCACCGACCTGCTAAAACTGGAAACTCTAGGCACGGGGCCCAGCCATCTGCATTAACAAGCCCTCCAGGTGACCCCGCTGCACGGTATGCTTTGCACTGGTCTATGACACTGCCCTATTTACTTCCCACAGGAGCATCACAAGCTGTATTTTTTCTCCTTTGTTTAGTGTTTTGTCCAACTCCCTCACTGGCCTCATAAACACTATAAAGCTAGGACGTTTTGTCAGCAATCACTGTTGTAGTTCAAGACCGTAGCTGAGGTTAATTAATATTTCCTGAATGAATGAATGACAGAGAACACACCTTGCTCTAAGTGAGACCTACAGTAGCTTATTAAACTTCAGGTGTCATGAGCCACATGCCAGTTTTTCCCTCCATTCACTGATTCATTATTTATTGATATCCGTCACCGGCCAGGCACTGTTTCAGACAATGTAAATTCAAACATAGGCAAGCCCTCATCCTGAAAGAACTTATGGCTAAGTAGGATAGAACAGGTAAGCACACAGTTATTTCATTCTGATAAGTGCTATCACAAAGCCTAGCAAAAACCATCAAAAGCATTAGAAATATACATCTACTTGTCTTTGATCTAGTTACTCCAGGTCCAAGTTAATTCTAAGAAAATAACCAGGAATATATCAAATGTATCAAAAAGAATGTTTATCACAGCATTATTTATACTAGCAAAAACCAAAACAAAGATTGAACCAACCTAGATGTAAAAGAGTGGAGAATAATTAAAAAACTTTCCTAGACATAAGACAGAATACTAAAAAACATTGTAATTTAGAAAAATTCTTAGTGGCATATGAAATTGTTCACAATATACTGTTAAGTATAAAACTGTATAGATTAGTTTTATACAACATATACACTGTGTGTATATGTGTGTGTGTGTGTGTATATATATATACATATATATACACACATGCTTAATATATTATACACAAAAAAGTACTTAAATATATTGGAAAGGTATATATCAAAATATTAACGGAAGTGATCAGGTAGTGTGATAACAGGTCATTTGATTTCTCTTTTATACTTCTCTGTATTTCCAACTTTTCTACACTATTATAGTTAGAGGAAAATGTCAAGGGCAACAGGTCAAAGTCGAGAAAGCAAGTAAACTTGCTCTGTGGAGTGGAGGGTCTCAATACAGAGGAGGTGCCCTTTTGAGCTGGGACCTGAGAACGCATGGCGGCCAGTGTCAGGACAAGGTGTCGGCACACGCAGGAGTCAGCGAAGTGCCCCATGTGTTCGGGGGACAAGGAGCAGCTCAGTGAGGCTGAGGCAGTGGTGGTGGGGTGCGCAACTCTCCTCCGCATTTAGCCTACAGAGAGCAATCTGTTTGTTTGCCTTCTCCAAAGAAAACAAAGCCCCATATGGGCAGTGGCATTCTTTATTAATCAAAATCAGAGTGTACTTATGCATGATGGGCCATCCATGCTCCACAGGGCTCCCTTTTCAGCATTTTGAAAATCCACAGATGGCTTTCCCGTTGTGTAAAGGATAATACAAGTAAATAGAAACCATACCACGGTTCCACTCTGGCTGGATTATTATGAGATAACATCAGAGGGAAGAGGGATGAGGAGGACATTCAAAGACATCCTCCTATCTCAGACCTAAAGCTCCCAGTGCCAGAATTCTAGAGGCAGGCTTAATCCCATGGTCTGGCCATCGTCAATGGCCAAGGTTACTGAATGAGCAGTAAAATTCCTCTTTGATGCTCATTCATCGCTCAGCATCAGTACAGAAATTTCAAAGGCCATGATAAGTGGCTTGACAACCTGGAGACAGATGATAAGGTCTCAGCTTCTGATCACTAAACACAATAAATCCCTTGTGAACAGGTGCTACTAATTTTTTTAAAAAAGATCCATCTTGCGCTGTCAATCATTCTCAGGTCAATTACATAAGAATGTGCTGACCAGAAAGAAGCACACTCAAATTTAGCCAAAATTCAGTCAAATATAAATTGGGGGAAAAAGTTCCATGTTTAAATAAATAGAGGGGAGTGCACCGAAGATAATTTATGTCAGAGGATACAAATTCACATGTCAACAGACCAGTGGCAGATGATGCGTTGTCTACTGAAATCAGACCTTCTGTTCTTAAATATGGATCAAATTTTACTGGGGTACATGATTAGGTACAAACACTTTCCAGCTTCCCTTCATGTGTCAGATATGCTAGAAGCTCACCAGACTATCTTTCCATTTTTCCTGGGCACACAGCTAATCAATATTTCCCAGTTTCCCTTGCAGTTAAGAGGTCATGTGACTGAGTTCTAGCCAATGGGATGTGGGTGGAGATGCTATACCCCAGACCCTGACCTATAAAACTATCAAGCTGAATTCTCTCTCTGTTCTCATTGGCCAGGGGGACAGAAAGGATTCCAAGAACCTACCCACACAAAGTCAGAATGGGTATACCCTCTGGCCCAGAAATCACATGTCAAGAAAGCTATTCTGCAGAAGCACGGCCACGTGTACACAAAGCCACATATGTGGACATTCATTGCAGCTCTGCCGATCATAGTAGGAAACTGGAAACAAGTAGAATTACATCCATAGGAAAAAAGTTAAATAAATTCTGGAACATCCATACGATTAAAAAGATTGACATGGAAAGATCACCAAGACCTATGACTAAACACAAAAACCAAGTTGCAGCAATTCCGTCTAATCCAACAAACACTTATCAATGACTTAGCTGTCAGGCACTGTTCTAGACACTGAGAATGAACTAGTCAATGACACAGACAAAAGGCTTTGCCCTTATGAAAATTAAATGTGGAGGATATATGTTTAAAAAACCCTAAAACTATATATTTAATTAGCAATATACATATACTTATTTCTAAATATAAAGAAAAGATCCATAAAGAGACCCACCAAATTGTTCATGGCAGTGACTACTGAAGGGGTGGAGGTCAAAGAGGGGATAGGAACTCTTTGGTCTACATTCTTGTGTGTTGTCTGAATTCTTTTTATTGGAATGAGTTTGTGCATTGGAGTCATTTTAGTGAAATGCATCCCATTAATGGAACCAGAAAACTGCTCTAGCAGGGGACTAGCCTTAAATCCCTCAGGGGCCTCTGCCAAAGAAGAGTAAGGCCTTCCTCCCCCTTCCTCAACCAGTGGTTCCGTCTGCTTTGTTTGTTTATAGTCCCAAGGGAGACTTCTTTGGATCAAAAGCTTCTGTGGCAGCAACAGTTTAAGAACAACCAACTTTGTTCATTATCAGAAAATTAAAATACACAAAAGAATAAGGCCCAAAACCTCTTTTGGGCAGAAGACTCAACTGATCCCTGATCATTGAAAGGTTTTGATAATCCAGTTCTTTGACTGAGAAGGCTCTTCTGTGTGTAAAGAACAAGCTTTCAGCTTTTCAGATGTCAAAGAGCACTCGGTAAACATCACAAAGGAGTTCTGATGTGAAAAACATCTTCAAATACATGTTTGTTTTATTTTATTTTAGGATTGTGTTAGCACCTAAAAGACCAGCCCCCTCCCCTACCCCATACAATGAAGATAAAGTTAATCCAGGAATGCATTTATGACAGTAAACCTCCAGAAGAGAAACGCATTACTTCCCTCTGATGGAATTTTAAATCAGCGTAAGGGATTAAACGGTATTACCCAGCTGACAGAAAGAGACTTGGAAACAGGGTGGGTTGCGGGAAATGACCATCACGCGCCCCGCTGTTTGTGTTCCAGGAACTCCTTTTGCACCTTCCATGATAATATGCCTGATATAATTCCAAGGAGATGGGGTCTTTTCTCCTTTAACTCCTCATTTCATCTTTTCAAAAGGTCTGCACAAAGCAGAGCCAGGCTTTGGGCTCTTTGCTCAGGCTGCAGTTTTACATGATCCGGATTTGAATTAAGGCTATGGAAGTGGTATCATGCCTCTACAGCTCCACTTTCAGTGTGTGGTTGACCAGGCAAACCTGGTCACACTCTCCCTCCTTATTAGCAAATCCACCAAAAATAAATGTCTGAAAATATAGTGAGTGGACTGAATGGCACACAGAACCCAGAAGTAATCAAAGTTCATTCCTGTTTTTTTTTAAACTTCTTTCAGCTTGTTACTACATTTGGGCAGTCTAAGTTTTGTTTTACATATGAGGGCTGTCTGGAAAAAGTCCAACCATTGTTAATATAACAAGAACAGTTTGTATGACACTGATGTAATCTGGTGGCCAAGGCAAGTGGACTGGGATGCACATGCGTGAACAATGACAACTTCACTGTACTAGTCAGTGGGGGTGGTAGACGCCATTGAGTGAGCATGTGCACTGTGTGACTGTCACATTCAAAATGACTGAGTAGAGCAACGACTTTGTATCACATTTTGCATTAAGCTTGAATATTCTTCCACAGAAACTATTCAGATAACTCAGAAGGCCACAGCTATGGGCAACTGGTGATTGGCAGCTTCATCACAACAATGTGCCCACTCACACATCACATCTCGTGCAGTTTTCTGGCAAAACATCAAATCACCCAGGTGACTCAGCTCCATTACAGCCCAGATTTGGTGCCCTGTGACTTCTGGTTTTTCCCAAAACTAAAATCACCTTTGAAAGGGAAGAGATTTCAGACTGTTGATGAGATGAGATTCAGGAAAATATGAGTGGGCGGCTGATGGCAATTGGGAGAACTGTAATGTCCCAAGGTGCCTACTTTAATAGGACTGAGGCATCATTGTCCCATGAATAATGTCTCTTGGATCTTCTCCAACAGATGTCCATATTTTTCATATTACATGACTGGACAGTTTCTGGACAGACCTCATATTAAATGAAGCAACTAAACATGTATTTTAGGAAAAATTGTCTTCCCATTGATCCAGGTTTGCCTGAAATATCTTAATCATAAAGACCAACTTTAATTGCTGTGATATTTAAAAAATGTAAATTAGTCAAATAATCTGTTTCTCTAGCACCCACTGACAGTCTACTTACAAGGACCATCTCTTCCTCCAAATACCCCATCCTCCCACATTCCCCTGACCCACCCCTAGATGATCCTGTAGTAGCTGGTGGTAAGGGGCAACGTCAGCTATAAATGGAAATAAAATACCTTAGTACTTATAGAAAAAAAATGAACAAAAATGTACACTTTATAGGCTTGGTGAATTCTGTGGACACATAAACATTGGACTAAACCCTAAGTAAGATTAAGTCTCTTTTTGATTGTCTGGGATCTTTAGATACTCTACCTTGGTAAGTAACTTAACTACTTTGTATTTTAGTTTTCCTGAAAATTGGTAAAATGGGGTGGTAGTAGATATCCCATGGAATCGTTATAGGAGTTTGAGATGATACTCGTACACTGTCTCACATGGCATGTAGAAAGCATCTACTAAATGGTAGTTATTATTGCTGTTATTATTATCACCAACAGCAACACATTTTTATCTTAAACTGAATTTAGAAATACAATCTGAGATCCAGGATCAAACAGCAGAAAGCTTCTTGGGTCCACAATTTTGTAAAATTCGAGGAAAAACTCCCTAATGTGGGCGGATACAAAAAAAAAAGAAAAAAGAATGCACAAAACATCACTACCAAACTTAATGGAATAAAAAAGATTTTAAGAGAATGCTATGAACAAATTGGATAGCCTAGATGAACTGGACAAACTCCTAGAAACACACAAGTTATCAAAACCAACTCAAGAAGAAATAGAAGATCTGAATAAATCTATAACAAATAAGGAGATTGAATCAGTAATTGAAACTTCTGAAAGAAAAGCCCAGGACCAGATGTAATCACTGGTGAATTCTACCAGCTCTTTAAAGAAGAATACCAATTCTTCTCAAACTCATCCAAAAAACCTAAAGAGGTAGGATGACTTCCGAACCCATTCTGTGAGGCCAACATTACTGTGGTACTGAGGCCAGACAGTGTAAGAAAGTACAGCTCAGTGTTCCTTATGAATACTGACACAAATCCTAAAGGATTATTAAGAAACTAAATTCAGCAGCATATTACAAAGATTAAACACCCTGACCAAGTGGGATTTATTCTCCCATTTCAAGAGTGATTCAATACCTGAAAATCAATCAATGTACTATACCAAATCAATAGAATGAAGGGGGGAAAAAAACCTATCATTTCCGTGGAAACAGAAAAAGCATTTGACAAAATCTAAGCCCCTTTATTTTTCTTTTAAGATTTTATTTATCTTTAGAGAGAGAGGAAGAGAGGGAGAAAGAGAGGGAAAGAAACATCAATGTGTGGTTGCTTTCCGTGTGCTCCCAACTGGAGACCTGGCCCACAATCCAGGCATGTGGAATGACTGGGAATTGAACTGATGACCCCTTGGTTCGCAGGCTGGCAGTCCACTGAGCCACACCAGCCAGGGCTAAGCTCCTTTCATAATAAAAAATAATATATCAGGAATAGAAGCTATAAAAACTTCCTCAGCATGATAAAGGTGTTATGTAAAGAATACGTACATCCAATCACACTGAGCAGTCAAAGTCTGAGAGCATTTCCCCTAAGATCAGGAACAAGACAGATGTCGGTTTTATCATTTCTACTTGATATAGTATGAAAAGTTCTAGCCACTGCAATTAGGCAAGAAAAAAAAAGCATTCAAAGGGAAAAAAAGCAGCAAAACTATCTTTATCTACAGATGACATGATCTTATACCTAAAAATACCTAAAGAATCAACAAAAAACATGTTATAGCTAAACAAATTCAGCAAAGTTATAAGAAATCCACACACACACACACACACATACACACACACACACAAAGTCAAATCAGTTGTTTTTCTACACACTAGCAAGGACAATCCAGAAAGGAAATTAAAAAAACAATCCCTTTTACAATAACATAAAAAGAATAAAATACTTTGGAATAAATTCGCCCAAGACGTTGGAAGACTAGTACAATGGAATATTCAGCCGTACAAAGAAATGAAGTTCTGGTACAAGCACATGGAGGAACCTTGACGACATTACACTAAGTGAATTAAGTCAGGCACAAAAGGGCAATTACTGCATGACTCCACTTACAAGAGCTATCTGGAGTGAGCAAATTCATAGTAACAGAGAATAGATTAGAGGCTACCAGGGGCTGGGGGTGAGAGAATAAGAATGATTAATTAATTGGTACAGACTTTCTGTTAAGGACAATGAAAATTTTTGGAAATAGTGGTCACAGTTGCACAACATTGTAAACGTAATTAATGCCACTAAATTATACACTTAAAAATGGTAAATAGGGCAAATTTTATGTTATACATATTTTATCAGAATAAAAAAGGTAAACACAGTTGACAAGTACCATCGCTGAAATTAGTAAGAACACCATGCTAGTACAGACATAAAACCACTCAACATTTTTCTGTGCATGATTTAGAAAAGAAACAGTGCCCTTTACATCTGAAATTTAGATATATTTTTGGCTACTACAGCTAGAATATGTAAAACTTAATTGATTAAACTGCCTTTATAAGTTCTGCCTAATGTATTCATAAAAGCACACACATGTTAAAAATATATATGCACTCCTGTGAGGGACTGAACTTTTCAGCACAGCGGATAGTCATGAAAAATGGGATGATCACTCAGCAGAGAGATAGTAGAAGGAATTCATACAAATGTCAGGGTGTTGGACAAGATGAGGGTCCCAAGCGCCTTCCCCTTTTAAGAGTCTAAGCTTCCGTGAGAATGCATGCACCCAACCAGACACATTCCCCAGGTTAAGCCATGTCTTTCCTTCCTTAGGCAAAGGCAAACCTTTGGGTTCCAGCGTTTTAATAACACTTCACTATCCTAGCCTGATGTCATCCCCACTGAAAAATATTCTTCGTATGCATCTCCTGCCTGACATGTCCACAGAGCTTATCAGGTTTTATAAAGCAGATCATCTTAAAAATAGTTTTTAAATTCCAGAGAGGCCCAGATTCCTCTATACAATTGCATGTCGAAAACAGAGTTCTCCTTACCCTGTCTGAGCTAGCATGTTTCAATGAGACCATCCGGGGCCATGACATGATTAGGAAGGCCATAATAAAGATGCGAGTGTCATTTCCACACGTGCTGCCAACCTCAACTACGCAGCCTGCTCGGAGGCAATTTGAGGGAAAATTGTCATGGCTATTGTCAATGTTGTCACTTCTTGATTTGCTTCCTCCTGGGACTGTGTCTTATTCATTCTTGGCCTCGCTGATGGCACACAGCACCACCCTTTCAGGCACTCAGTCAAGATCTCCCGAGTTGAATTCTCCCTTCCGCTACACTTTCTCTCTCACGGGTGCTCTACAACAAAGAGGGCTGTGAAGCCTGGAGCTGGGTCAGAGGCTCAAACTCAGAAAACGGGGGGCAAATGGCCCCGTCATCAAAATGCAGAGCCGGGCCACAGAAGGCATGTTTAAGTAACGATTTGGAAAACTCAGAATCTCATCAAACACATCTGTGCCTTACATTCTCGACCTGCTGTCTTGCCCAAAATGAAGATGCTTAAATCTCCATTAGTACGGCAGGGTCACCCATCTATGGAAAAACGGAGCTGGACTCCAATCTGCTGTGAGGGTCCCCAGAATGGCAGCCAGCCGATCAGAAAACACTGAGACTGGAGGGTGCTGTGTGGGGCAGGGTGAGCACAGCTGGCTGACACAGCAAACCGTTACCAACAACAAAAATGCCATTTGATTCGTGGGCTGAGCCAACCCATCTGGGAAATCTCGCAAAGAAAGTAGCTGGAAATGACATTTCACTTCTGAGTTTCCTAGTCAAGTCTGCACTTGAAACAAGACACTCAAAAATAGCAGTCCCTCTAGAAGGTGTTAACACAGTGCCCCTCAAATCTCTTTTCCTTGGGTCTTCTGAGAGTGCTTTTAGCTTTGGGGGATAACACTGGCAACGGACGGCGATGGAAACAAGACTGTGCCCACCTCTCGTTTCCAGAAAATGGATTACTACTCTGCTCGCTGCCGATTCTTGGATTTCCTATCGAGAGATCTGAACCCTGGGCCCGATGACAGCGAGGCGTGCCGCTGGCATTTGCAGAAACCACATCCCACTCTGTGGTTCATGAGTGGTGTCAGACAAAGGAGCGTATTAAATGACTGCCAGTCTGATGATAAGGCCAGTTATTACCGAGGTGTAGCTTCCCCAGGTCTAAAGACTCATAGACTCAGTGGCACTGAAGCATGCCGGGGAGAAGATAAAATTTAATTAATAATTTCCTTAAAGGCCAACAGTCTATTACAACTATGTTCCTTGCTCTATTCTGCAATGACCTTAGAGCTCATAAACATTAGAGAGGCGCGCTTGGTCAGAGTCTCATCCCCAGGTTCAATTTATGGCTCAAGTTGCACGGCATAATTAGTTAGACTGCAATGATGATTTTCAGATGCTACTGCTGGAAATGTTACAGGCTCGGCATAAGGCAGGGTGTGCCTGCCTGCCTCCCTCCCTTCCCCCCTCCCTCTGTTCAGTCCAGTGCCCGGAATAGACAGTATGATTTCCTGGGTTAATAGTACACATTACGGACAAAGCTGAGGATAAAGGTGAAGTCTGCTTCTGAGTTATAGGGGATACACTTTGGTTTCTGTTAGAATTCGAGAGCCTGGACACTAAATGAGGTAGCTCTTTTGTGTAACACGGAATGGCTCAATCTAATTGTTTCTAGAAATACAACATTGTGCAGAATGATGTAATTGGGGGTAGATTTTCTCTCCCACAGTAAGACACTTGTTCCTTTAATATGGAACTACAGTGCATTTTGGACCTATTATGCGCCGAGCACTTTGTAGAGTTTTGGAGGTTACAAACACAAATCTTGCCCCCTCCCAAACCTTGGCTTTTCTCTGGGATAGTACCCAGCACAAAATCTGAGAAAGAGCGCATGTTTAATAACTGTCTTCTGGATGAATGAATCAATGGGCTATTTATACTTTGAATTACTGAAAACATGGACATTTACATAGTCAGAAAAATAACAATGAAATCAGTTAAAGATGCTAGTTTCTACCTTCCTAAAGTTGAGAAGCAGTGTTCACTGAATGACAGACCCTACGACACCAGGGGTACAAAGGACACTGCAGGAGGACTGGTTGAGACTTTAAAGGCTGACTGTCCAATGGCAAAACTGACTTCCTCAACCGGCCCGGGCAAAACCCAAACTCAGAAACCCGAAGGGTGGCATTCCCTGCCTTCATCTTTGGCATATTCCTCTCCCCACCCTATGCCACAGCCGAACTGGATTACTCCTCATTTCTCCCAACAGCCCAAACTTTGTTCTATGCGTGGCCCAAACAGAATCTCAAATGTCTGCTGAAGGCACAAAATAAAAAGAGAATTAATCACTGGTTCTCAATTTTAGGCAGGTAGAGACTATCTTTTTTAATCCATCTCACTGTTACTTTTTGACTGTAATATATTGTCCATGTTTTTACTAATTCAAAATATAAAATAGCCTGTTAATTCATTCATCCAGCAGAC
>VMDR010027535.1:0-13573 GCA_007922815.1 Macrotus californicus | reverse complement strand
AATGGCCCAAATGAAAGAACAGATCAAAGCTCCAGAAAAAATACAACTAAGCGACAAAGAGATAGCCAACCTATCAGATGCACAGTTCAAAACACTGGTAATCTCACAGGATGCTCACAGAATTGGTTGAATTTGGACACAAGTTAGATAAACACATGAAGGATACAATAAGGGAAATGAAGGAAAATGTACAGGGAACTAACAGTGACGGGAAGGAATCTGGGACTCAAATCAACGTTTGGTCTAGAAGGAAGAAATAAACATTCAACCAGAACAGAATAAAGAAATAAGAATTCAAAAATCTGAGAAGAGGCTTAGGAACCTCCGGGACAAATTTAAACATTCCAACATCTGAATCATAGGGGTACCAGAAGGAGAAAAGGAAGAGCAAGACATTGAAAACTTATTTGAAAAAATAATGAAAGAAAACTTCCCCAATCTGGTGAAAGAAATAGACTTCTAGGAAGTCCAGGAAGCTCAGAGAGTCCCAAAGAAGTTGGATCCAAGGAAGAACACACCAAGGCACATCATAACTACATTGCCCAAGATGAAAGATAAGGAGAGAATCTTTAAAACAGCAAGAAAAAAGGAGACAGTTATCTATGAAGGAGTTCCCATAAGAGTATCAGCTGATTTTTCAAAAGAAACCTTACAGGCAAGAAGGGGCTGGAAAGAAGTATTCCAAGTCATGAAAGGCAAGGACCTACATCCAAGATTACTCTATCCAGCAAAGCTATCATTTAGAATGAAGGAGCAGACAAAGTGCTTCCCAGATAACGTCAGGTTAAAGGAGTTCATCACTAAGCCCTTATTATATGAAATGTTAAAGGAATTTACTTAAGAAGATAAAAAATATGAACAGCAAAATGACAACAAACTCACAACTATCAACAACAACCTAAAAAAAAACAAAAATAAACTAAGCAAACAACTAGAATAGGAACAGAATCAGAGAAATGCAGGTCACATAGAGGGTTATCAGTGGGGAGGGGGAGGGGAGAATGGGGGAAAAGGCACAGGGAATAAGAAGCATAAACGGTAGGTACAAAATAGACAGGGGGAGGTTAAGATTAGTACAGGAAATGTAGAAGCCAGAGAACTTATATGTATGACCCATGGACATAAACTAAGGGGGCGGTAATGCAGGTGGGAGGGGGGAGCAAGGCAGAGGGGAATAAAGGGGGGAAATGGGACAACTGTAGTAGCATAATCAATAAAATATATTAAAAAATAAAATAGGAGAAAATATCAAGGACCTACAACCAAAGGACCTACAGCAAAGCTATCATTTAGAATCAAAGGACATATAACGAGCTTCCCAGAGAAGAAGAAGCTAAAAGAGTTCTTCACCACCAAATCAGTATTACAAATGTTCAAGGGTCTTCTTTAAGAAGAAACATAAAGATAAAAATATGAATAATAATATGGCAATAAATACATATCTATCAACAATTACTTTAAGTGCAAATAGGTTAAATGCTCCAGTCAAAAGACGTAAGGTGGCTGAACGGATAACACAACAAGATGCTTACTTATGCTGTCTACAACAGACTCGCTTCAGACTGAAAGGTACAGAAAGACTGAAAGTAAAGGGTTGGAAAAAGGTATTTCATGAAAATGGAAACAAACGAACCATAAAGCAATACCAATATCAGACGAAGTAGACTTTCAAACAAAGACTATAACAATAGACAAAGAGGGACCCAGAAATTCCACTTCTGGGTATTTCTTTATTCAAAGAAACCCATAAAATCAATTCAAAAAGACACATGCATCCATATGTTCATTGCAGCATTACTTACAAGCAACCTAAGTGTCCATCAATAAACAACAGATAAAGAAGATGTGGTACATAATATATACAATGGACTATATTATTTGGCCATAAAAAATTAAAAAATCTTGACATTTACGACAGCGTGGTTGGACCTACATAGAGTGTCCAACCTGAGGTGCACAGGCCACATGTGGCTCAGGATTGCTATGAATGGGGCCCAACACAAAACTGTAAATGTACTTAAAACATGACTTTTTTTGTAACTATGTTTTACAATGTATTTAATGGGTGGCCCAAGATGTCTCTTCCAGTGTGGCCCAGAGACACCAAAAAGTTGGATGCCCCTGATCCTAGAGGGTACTGTGCTGAGAGAGATAAGTGAGACTGAGAAAGATAAATACTATATGATTTTACTTATATGTAGAATCTAAAGAACAAGATAAATGAATAAACAAAACAGAAACAAACTTATAAATAAAGAGAACATTTTGACAGTTGCCAGATGGGAGGGGGGTGGGGAGCTGGATGAAAATGGTGAAGAGATTAAGAAGCACAAATTGGCAGTTACAAAACAGTCACAGAGATGTATAGATTAAGGAATATAGCCCTGACTGGTGTGGATCAGTGGGTTGAGCATGGTCCTGCAAACCAAAAGTTTAGTAGTTTGATTCCTGGTCAGGGCACATGCCTGGGTCACAGGACAGGTCCTCGGCTGGGAGGCTGGGAGAGGCAACTGATTGATGTTCTCTCACACATTGGTGTTTCTCACCCTTTCTCTCTCCCTTCCCCTCTTCCTAAAAATAAGTAAAATCTTAAAAAAAATAAAAGAATAGGGACTATAGTCAATAACACTGTAATAACTATGAATGGTGATCACTTCCTAAGTTAATAAGTGTCTAATCACTGGGTTGTATACCTGAAACTAATGTCAAATTGTACTTCAACTACAACTGAAAATAAAAAATCAGTTTCAAAAAAGCTACAATGTAATTTCTTCCACCCTAACCGGGTTCTGTAGAAACATGACCCATTTTGAACAGGGTTCTGTGAACAAAATCAAGGACTTCGGGCGAGTCCGTACCCCGTTTCTGTGTTTGGCATCCCTGTCGACGTCATAATGCTAATGGCACACCTTCTAATATCTCCTTCTTGGGGTATCTGTGGCACAGACTAGCCACAAGTCCTGAACCACCCTAAGTGGTGGCATACAGTGGAGAACCGGACAGAAAAGCCCTTCCCTTCCTGGAGCTTGGAGTCTAACAAAATGAACGACTACAGGAATGAATGGATGGACGAGCACACACAAAGA
The DNA here is from genome assembly GCA_007922815.1 of Macrotus californicus. Taxonomy (NCBI): domain Eukaryota; kingdom Metazoa; phylum Chordata; class Mammalia; order Chiroptera; family Phyllostomidae; genus Macrotus; species Macrotus californicus. The sequence goes on along the minus strand of VMDR010027535.1, from coordinate 10,487 downwards.
GGTAGGCAGATTAGGGCTCATGAAATAAGTGGGTACAAATTAGCATATTTCACTGCTAAGGTTATTTATTTTCCACATTTTCAACATCTCTGAAGTCGGGGTATATTTTAATATTAACAGTATCTTAAAATTGCTGACAAGGTGGAAGTAGCCAGGGCACAACTGTCATTTCTCTGCATAGGCATGAACTTGGTCACAGCTATTCACTCTGTTACCACCTCTACAAAGGTGTAGGCATTGCTGTCACTGCACATGCTCTGTAACTGCCATTTAAATGGCTTTCAAAATTACTCCACTACGATCCAACACTGAAACACGCTGCTGCATATGCACCAAGACACAGACACAAAGCAACAGGGCATAACTGTTACAGCACGAAAGAAAAGGTCTGTCTTCAGGTGGCATTTCCATATTACCTTGCAAAGCAAAATCCAAATGCTTTACCAGACTAAAGGAAGACACAGAAGATGGCACAGTTTGTTGTTGAAATACATGCAAACTGATCGCCTATCAAGCTCTAGGAAAGCTCCTCAAGGCACCAGCAGGAAAAAGTAGCGAAACCTGCAGAGAGATGAGGACACTTGACAGGACTGGGACAAGTGTGACCCAGTCATGCCGTGGCATGGAATGCCACCATGAAAACACCATCTCTAACATAACTGGCAGTGTCTTCTTTCTTTTTGAATAAAATAAAAATAATGCTATGTCTTACAACCGATAGCATTTGAGACTTGATAACACATGGAAATAGAGATGGTTTGCTGCGTAATTTAGAGGTTTTATAAATAGAAGAGAATACAGAGTGAAAGTTTGTTGATATTGGACAGTTTTTAGTAAACACGGCATTTGCACGTACCTAACTTTAGGCAAACTGTGCGATGTCAATAATTTGGTAGAGTTTTGTGAATCACTAGTCATTTTTAATAAGTCTACTTCACTCTGTCTCAACCGTGTTGGTAGTACATTTTCCATCCTGGTGCAAAAGTGTGACAATGAGCACACCTCACGCTCTACTTTCCCAGTTTTAATTAGTGATGCTCCAGGTACAGGCCGTTTAGAGTTGCTGGATGGGAGATATTGGGACCGTGCTCTAAACTCAAACCCAAACTCTGCCTCAGGACGTGGAGTGACATGATTAGACAGGAGAGTCCACTTGAAATCCCAAAGCACACATACGGGACTTTGAGATTCTTAGCAGCAGAGGAACATGAGTAAAATTCCAGCCACAGGGATGTGTTTCTAAGCAGCATGTGGTCACAGCTCCAAAATGCATTTATTCCTTTTGGGCTTAGTATTGCCAATCATTCTGGAACCAGAGAGAGCTGAAAACTATACCAAGGGTGAGAAAACACACACACACACACACACACACACACACTCGCCTAGAGAAGGGAAATAACAGAACAATGGCTGTAGGTCATAGTAGCAGACACAACTGTTTTAGGCACAACTTCAAAACTTACTGTGGCTCAACTGGGACAGCAGTTTCTAATACTGTTCAGCCAAGTGTCAACTAAATGTAAAAGCAAGGAATCAAATCAGAAAGAGGTGTTTGGCCATACATCACAAGAAAACATGTAAAACAGTTTGTATATGGTGACACGTATCTTCAATAGTGTTGACAACAGACGACAGCACATACATGTCATGTCACACTATGGAAGAGACTGCTTTCTGCTCCCAGGGCCCTAAGGTTTGGGCTTAGCATTTGCCCAAGGTTAGTTTCCTTTCTGGCCAACAGAGGGCAATCCAGGGAGTCCCTAGACCAGTACTACCTTCTCCAGGGACTTCATTTCAGTCTTTCCTTCTATGTAGGCTGGAATTCTGTCAGGAATCCTTTGGCAGTCATACAGGAGGGTAAGTGTGCCAGCGGAGCACTGAGGGGATGTGGTGCTGCCAACTGGTGGGGTGTGCGCATATGTGCAGACCTGAAATGGACTTGAGGACAGCAAGGGGAGAGACTGCTCTGTTTGCTTGTGAGGAAAACTCGGTCACCTGTCTTCGGAATCAGCTTATCTGAAAGGGCAAGATGTTTACGTCTGTAAATGTCCTTCTGATTTACATGCTGAAGACTCGGGGTGTAGGGGAGTCTGGGAGTCCCTGATGTCACCCCTGGTGAGGAAAACACCTGCTGGGGATAGTGGTGGGTTCCCAGGTGAACATATTCTAGAAAGGGGTCTGGTCGAGGAGGCCAGTAGACACAGTCTACGCTGTCACATTTAGATTTCTTACTATAACACTGAGGAGTCTCTCTCCAGAGAGGCCGAGAGATAGCACACAGTAGAGCGTGGGCAGGTACTTAAACCAATCAAGGTTCAAATCCCACCCCTGCCAGTTACTTGTCATATAATCTTGGGAAAAATACATAAAGTCTTAAACTCTAAAATGGAGAAAGTAAAAATACCTTATCAGAGTGATTATAAGAATTAAAGTAATAATATATGTAAAATACCTAGTAGTATATCTGGCAAATAGAATGTGCTCAATATATGAACACTGTTACATCACCATTGACTCAGAAAGTTTCCTTCTCTTTATCATGTAAATATTCTTATATGATATGATATGATACTACCTGGTGTGGGGATAAAGCATATGGACCACAAAAACATATTGATGCCCTTGGCCAAGGGTGTCTCCAGGGCACAAAAACAAAAGTTGGTATTAGGAAGTTGTCTTATGGTATGACTATGTCTTAATAAGAGATAAAACAACTGAGAATTTACATGTGATCAGAATGGTATCAGTTTGATTAGAATTAGACAGAATTCAACATATATTTGTTGAGACCTGCTCATTTCAAGTCCGTGCCATTCCTGCTTTACTGCCTCTACCCTGAACTACTTTGTGTTGCTACAATCTTCTGTAAAACTCTTTCTGGCTCTAATCACTCCTCTGCATTAGATAAAGTTTTGTAAAGCAATAATCCCCACCTAATACTCTTGTTTGGAAGGTTGAAACTTTCTCCTATGTTCAAGTGCGTGCACGTGCTCTGTATTCTCTGTTTCCATCTCTCACCCTGAGAGCTGGGCCACAACTTCCCCTCCCGTTTGCGTTGTCCACAACAGCCAGCACTCAGGGAAAGCTTGTTGCAGGCATGTGACAATGAGAAAATACTCAAGATGTGGCAGGAGTAATCACTGGCACCTTGGACACTGGTGATTGGGGACTTTAATTAGAAGGTAAAGTAGACAGACAAATTTTTAAAGCTCTGATAGCACAGACTTAATAGAGCCCATTGTAGGGGGAGAGAACATGGGGACATTGACTACCTGCTGCACTGCTTTCGAGCAATAGCCACAGTGGTCCCCAAGGGAATTCCCACAGACGAATGTCCTCAAGGAAGGGCCTGTGTCAGGAATTTGCTCGGGTCAGAAGGTGGCCAGCGCCCCGGCAGGCACGGGGAGCTGCCTCGCTCACAGGCGCGGACCTCAGGGACACCAGTCTGACTCCTCGAGTCTCAGCACCAAACTTTCTCCTGGAACAAAACCTCTTTCAAACCACATGGGGGCAGGAGGACTATACAGGATGGGGTCGCCGCCAGCTGCTGCTGGGAGACAGCCCACCGCCGCCCGGTTCCCTCCTTCCTCACCCGGACCGCGGCTCGGACGCGTAGCCCCGCCCAGCCCCCGCCCCGCAGCCGCCCCACGTCCGGCCCCAGAGCCCAGCGCCGCTCGGAGCCGCCGCTCGGAGCCACCTCCCGGACGCTGCGGCGCTCCGGCCAGGGGGCGAAACGGGTCGCTACCTTAGGAAGAAGCCAGGGCCCCGGCGCTCGAGGAGACTCGCAGCATCCTCGGGAGCCGTCGTCGTCACCGCAGGTGGCTGCTTGGCCGCTCCGCGAGCTGGGGCCAACGGGGTCCAGGTGCCGCCGCCGCCCGAGCCGCTCGCGCCCCCCACGCCGCGCTCAGCTGGCTGCGCGCGGGCTCGGCTGCCCGGCGACCGCCACTGTCAAGTGGAGCCCCGCCCCCTGTGCGCCCGCACTGGCCGCCGGCATCGCTGGCCCCGCCCCCGCACCGCTCCCTCCGCTCCCCCGGCGTGCGCGGCTGGAGGGTCCCCGGCTGGGCGAGGCAGCCTGGGGGAGCTCCTCCGAGCCTCTGCCCTGGGCTCTGCAGGGTCCGTCTCTTGGACCAAAAGCAAAGAGAGAGGCGCAGAAAGAAGGGACGGAGAGCACAGCTTCGCTGGGGCGGGACAGCTGCCGCAGTTCTGCGCGGGGTCTCAGTTACATAGACGCGTATATTAAGAGAGCCCGGGGAAGGCTGCCGAGGATGGGGTGTTGGAATTGTAGCCACAGGCTGTTTTGTTTTGTTCTTGCTGGTTGCATTTCATTTTTGTTTGTTTGTTTGCTTGTTTGGGGTTTTTTGTTTTGTTTTTGTAGGTCTACTTTTTAAATTTTTTTTTTTGTCACAGTATACATTCAATACTATATTAGTCTCAGGTGTACAGCATAGTGGTTAGACAATCATACAATTTACCAAGTGATTTCTCCACTTGCACCCTCATAAGCCTGGCATCATACATTATTGATTATATTCCCTATGCTGTACTTTACATCCCTGTGACTATTTTGTAACTGTCAATTTGTACAATATTTCTTAATCCCTTCCCCTTTTTCACCCAGTCCCCCAACCTCCCTCCCATCTGGCAACCATTAGTCTGTTTGTTTTCTGTATCTGTGAGCCTCTTTCTGTTTTGTTTGTTCGTTTATTTTGTCCTTTAGATTGGTGTTCTAACGTGAAGGTGCCCTCACACAGGTGAAGAAAGTAAATTTAGTTTAACACGTGTCCAAGGTCACAGAAGAGGAGATTGATTCCATGCTTTTATACGGAATCAAAGCTACCTCAGATTTTATTTCAGTCCTGAGAGTGATCATTCTAATACTTGATGCTCTGTGTATTATAACAAGATTAACAACCTAGAGAGACAGGAAGTAGGTTAGTGGTTGCTAGGGAGTGGGGGGAAATGAGGAGTGACTTCTAATGGGTAGGGGTTTCTTTTGGGGGGGGGTAATGAGTATGTTCTGCAACTTGATGGATGCACAGTTCTTAATATACTGAAAGCCACTGAATTGTGCAGATAACTAAGTGAACTTTATGCTATGTGACTTGTATCTCAAAGCACTTTTAGAAGTATATGGAGAGGGATCGCTTTGGGAAAACCCACATAAGCACATAGTTGCAGTATGTCACAATTCCATTCTTTGTGGGCAGAAAATTATGTTCATACACCCATTCAATCATTCACTCATCCAATAAACCATGTCCATCTTTACCAGATACTCTGAAGGGATACAAAGATTAATGAAATATGATCTGCCCTGGCCAGTGTGGCTCGATTAGTTGGGTGTCATCCACAAATGGAAGGGTTGCCAGCCTGTTGGATTTCTGGTTGGGGCACATGACTAGGTTTGGTCCCCTGAGGCCCATACAGGAGGCAACTAATCAATGTTTCTCTTTCACAACGATGTTTCTTATCCTCTCTTTCCACCTCCCTTCCCCTCTCTCCCTAAAATAAAAAAATAAAAAAAAGTTTTTTTAAATACATAATCTGCCCTGGCTGGTGTGGCTCAGTGGATTGAGTGCCAGCCTGTGAACCAAAGGGTCCCAGTCAGGGCGTGTGCCTGGTTTGCAGGCCAAGTCCCCAGTAGAGGGCATGTAAGAGGCAACCACACATTGATGTTTCTCTGCCCCTCTTTCTCCCTCCTTTTCTCTTGCTCTAAAAATAAATAAATACAATATTTATAAATAAAAAAAACAGATAATCTGTTGATAGCCTAATGAGGGGCAGTCATTATCATACAATAAGGTGTGTGTTACTCCAAGGGACGTAAACAAAGTGTTACATTTAGGGAACTAATACCTGAGGAGGACCCTTGGCATCAGTCATGGAAGGACTGGAATATAGTGTTTGTTCTATTTTAGCAATGGCTGATGTGGCCCAGTGTAAGAAATGTGACAGGAAGTGAAGTTGGATTGTTACTAACAGGACAAGATATCACCTTGGATCAGAGCTCAGTTCAAGAGGGGCAGCTGAATCTTTAACTGAAAATTTAAATTGCTCTGGGTCTTTCCAATCCCTGGTATAGTGTGTGATTTTGGTAAATGCTCTCAATCTAAACTTGTAACAGGGTACAGAGCATGGGTCCCCTGATAATAGGGGAACACCCCCACAATCCTGCCTTCAGGCAGGATTAGGCTGCACAGGAGGGGGCAGGAGGGATGCCCACAGAGCAGAAAGTACAGCATTAAAGACACATTACATAACAAAGGCAAGGTAACAGCCCATGCCTTCCTGAAAGGAAGATCTTAGAAGCAGCAGAATTGTGTACATGAGTATGAGTATGTACAGTGACTCGTGACACAGCTGTGGGGGCGGATGCCCTCCCCAGATGCCCGTGTGTCACTGATAACTCTTGCCCTGACTAAAAATGGGAGCCACAAGAGGATGAAAGACACTGGGGGCTGACCAAAATGGCGGACACTAACGCACCGTAGGAAGTCCCGGATATTAGATCATGCAGGAAGGTCTGAGCTGAGCATTTAAAATTGGAGTAGGAGGTCTGCACAGAGCTCAGCCACTGAGTCTGCAGAGAAGGCTGCCATGGGGTTGGGAGGTCTGCCTGGAAGTCTGCTTGGTATATCTGCCTGAAGAAGACAGGCGGCGGCAGAGCTAGCAGTGCTGCTGTGGGGATCTGCCTGGCCACCCAGACTCTTAAGAGATGCGTAAAGCTGACTGAGTGCTGAGCTGCAGACTCCGCTTTTCTGAAAGATGATACCTCTGAGTGGGGTCTTCTGAAACTGGCCTGGTTTGGCAGAGGAGGGCAGGACTATTTGATCGTGGGTGTTTTTAAAGGGAGCAGAACTTAATGGCACAAACCTGCCATTATTCTAAATCTGTATAACCTTTAAATAAACAACCCCCTTCCTTTTTCACTAAACTCTTGCCTTGGGAGGCAGGCTTCTTGGCAGCAGGCCATTGAATCCCACAGCTGTTCAGAACACCATTGGGTGGTTCTGGGACAAACCCAGTTTCATCATCTTGTGAAGGAAACATAGTGCTATTAAATGACCTTCATTTCCGGTACGCAAAGTGCTTTCCGGAATTCTCTCCTCAGAAGGTGGACAAGTGAGGGGATGTGCTCAAGGCCTTGTGGTTTCTAAGTGATGGGGCTGGGACAGACCTCCATTTCGTGACTCTGGGCCCCATGTTCTTGACATTATCAGCCTTTTGCTCTGTGAAGCTGCCCTTAACATGAGAAGAACTCAGGAGTTAAATGAAACCAGTTTTCACAGTTGGTGTTGATCTTTTTGATTGGGAAGTAGCAAAATTATAGGCCCTAAGTCAAAACAAACCAAAAAAACCCCACACAGCTACGAATCTCCTTAGCTCCTCAGCTGTATCTGTGCAGAAAAATCCTGGAATCTGGGCTTTATAGGAGAGCGGCTCCGCCATTTGAAAGCGGGAAGCTACCTGTTTGTATTGTCAGTACACAATGGTCAGCATACCTACAGCACTGTCCTCTCCCTTTCCTTCCTTCCTCATAAGACTGTGAACACCTTTTGGAAGCAGGTCCTGTGTTTTGTTGATTTCCTCATTTCCCCTCCCCCAGCTTGCATCTTTTTCCAACCTCACCCAGCCCCTTCTCCAACCTCTTCCAGTTTTCAGAACCTAGGACCCAGTAGGCCCTCAACACAATTTTGTTAAGGGTTTCATGTTCTTTTACCTTCAAAAAGGGAATCATTTTTTCAGTACTAAAAGTTTATAGTGCCGACATACATTGTAAAGCTTGAATATTAATTGGCCCATGTAGCATGTGTGCTCTGGAAGCTTTGGGACTCCGACATACATTGTAAAGCTTGAATATTAATTGGCCCATGTAGCATGTGTGCTCTGGAAGCTTTGGGACTCTGACATACATTGTAAAGCTTGAATATTAATTGGCCCATGTAGCATGTGTGCTCCGGAAGCTTTGGGACTCCGCTGGAAGAATATTGGAGAATTACGGTTTGCACTTTAATGAGCTGTGAATTGAACTCTAACTCTAACGCCTGTAATTTAAAAGTTAGTCTCAGTCTAGGAAAGCGCAGTAGTAATATTTTAACAGTAAAAAAAAAATAAGCACTTAAGAGCAGAATCATTTTCATAGTTATTATAGAATTATTTTATCTCTGAAGAGATCATTTGCTAATGGTTTTAAAGGTCTTTAAAGTCTCTAAATCTTCCTTGTTTCTTTATTTTCTTTTCTCATTTTCTCCTTTTAGGCTCATTTTAATCTTTCATAGGATTCCAATATTAAATTAACACCTCAGCATTACAATTCCCTTTTTCATAAATTTCTGCAAAAAAATATAGGGAATCTGAAAGGAGGAGTGCTAATCTCCCTGGAGTCTAGAAACTAGAGAAAACCAAGAAGGAGGCTCTAACCATTCCTCTCACAGGAGCAGATGTCCCTTCCGAGGGAGCTATTATGTGTTGGAAGAAATGAGATAATGAAAACAAACAAGTTCCCTGGCTGCTGTGGCTCAGGGAATTGCATGCCAGCCTGTGAACCAAAGGTCACCAGTTCAATTTCCTGTCAGGACACACGTCTGGGTGGCGGAGCCAGGTCCCCAGTTGGGTGTATGCAAGAGGTAACCAATTGATGTTTCTCTCCCATATCGATGTTTCTCTCCCTTGCTTTCTCCCTCTCTTCTCCTCTCTCTGAAAATAAATAAATGAAATCTTTTTTAAAAAATAAAAGAAACTAGTTACTTTGTAAATGTTTTCAAATATCATCAGCACCAGCCAGATAGACCCCTGGACAAGTATTTTTTACTAATAAAAGTAAATAAACATGACAATTATCTAAATATATTCAGAAAAAAAAATAATTTGAGGGAAAAGACTTACCTAATTGGTCCACAGGTGATGGTGGTGTGTGGGAATCAGTCGCTGGGAAATAGAAAGTGGGCCGTTCTATGGGCCCAGTTGGCTGTCAGCTGTCAGTCTGCCCCACAAGCAGGGCTTTGTAGCCTTCTCAAGCGGGCCTCCTCTTTTCCAGGCCACAGGTCAGAGAGTTACTGGGACGTGCCTATTGTCCCTTTGGATGTTTATGGGACCTGCTACTATTGGTGAAAAGCCACCTGAAGATAGGACAAGAGGAGGAGCCAAAATGCTTCCCTGCTGAGCAGTTTGCCAGATCCTGGTGTTCTAAATCAGAATACCATAAGTTTCTTGCTGTTCTAGGGAAATACGCTCACCTTATGGTGGATGGAATTTTGGGAAGGATACCAGCAGATAGTGACTACAAAAGTAAGTAACTTGGTCGAAAAGAACAATTTTGTAAAGAGTGTAAGTGTGAAGACTATGAAGGTTTTTTAAAATAAAAAATAATGCTACAATTACATATGTTAAAAACTTAATAGTGAGGACTATTCCCTAGCTGAGATATGAACACTTGATTTTGTCTGGATGATGACAAAGGTGGGTTTTGAGCCGTGAGAGAGGAACAGTAGTCTGAGAGTGAGAGAGGAAGAAGGAGTATTACCAGTTGAGTAAACAGCACCTGGAAATTCCCAGGGTATGAAAATGTGTACAGTCTCAGAAAAAGCAAGCTGTCTAGTTGTGGATGAGATGTGGAGGGAGAACCTGGTTCTTTTCGTCTTAACTGCTTATATATTCTTTGCCTTTGTATGTTTGCACATTCCCCACTTCCACCTGCAGGAAAATAGATGCATATTTAAGAGAGAAAAGAAACAAGCTCAAAGTAAGTTACCTGTTACCATAAAGAATAAGAAAAAATTTTCATATTATGTGAAAAGAAAGTCAAGCATGATATATAATTATTCAGAATAAACCATTAGAAAAGGCTCTTCAATAGAATAAAGAATAGTTATCCCAAAGGAAGCTACTGTTTTGATATGTAACTGGAAGGACCCAAAAATTTAGGCTAAGATTATAGCCCTTGGTTTTTTTTGGAAGACTTCATGGTGATTATTCAGAGAAACTGATGTTTGCAATTCTCGTTACCTCCAAGTGATAATAAAACCAAACCAAGCCCAATGGATGTGTATATATAAAGGAGATTGACACTGAAATCCTTTCCATCTTTTCAATAAATGACTTGACTTGAAATATTTACTTGATGTAGCTAAACTCTCAAAGATAAATTTCAATCCTTCTTTTTTTATTTCATAACTCTTTTTTTGCTAACTAGACTAGTTAAAATGGTTCCATTTCTTTACCTTTTTTTGTCTCTTAGCATGTAAGAATTGTATATTTTGGCACTGGGATGAGCTGAGAAGGATATTATCAGATGTTAATCTTTTGAGAGTGGTAAACAAAGACAGATAAAGATAAAATTTAAATCAAAATTTTAAAACAGAAAGATGTAGTTTCTATAAAATAATTAATGAGTTTGAAGAGGATTGTGAGTGCGGGCCTAGGCTAAGTTATTAAAAGTCTAGATGTGAGCACCTAATAAAAAGTGATGACCACTGGAATCCAGTATA
>VMDR010027534.1:0-13532 GCA_007922815.1 Macrotus californicus | reverse complement strand
TTTTTTTTCCTTTGACTGCTTTGTAGATTTGTATTTATCTTTGATTTGTAGCAGTTTTACTATCAGATATTTATTCTGCTTTGTTTCTTTAAGCTCTTGGATTTATGATTTGCTGTGTTTCATTATTTTTGGAAAATTCTTTGTCATTGTCTCTTGAAACATTTCTCCTGTTCATTTTGATTTTCCTCCTATTTCAATTACAAGCATATTAGATCATTAAATATTACCCACAAGTTCTTGAATGGTCTGTTTTGTTTTTACTCTTTTTCTCTTTGCGTTTCAGTTTGAAAATTTTAAAACTAAGAAATATTGACGTATTTTCTAGAGTCACAGATTCTTTTATCACCTGTAGTAAATCTACTGATGAGCTCATATAAAAAATTCACATTTGATATTCTCTGTGTTCATTTACAACATTTTCATTTGACTTTATATAATTTCTCTGCTAAAATTCTCATTGTTTATCCATGTTTTCCATCTTTTTCACGAAGTCTCTAGCATCTTAATCACAGCTATTTTTAAATTCTCTGATTGATAATCCCAGTACCTGGTTAATTTCAGAGTCTAATTAATTTGATTGCTTTAGTTCTTGTGTTTTTTTTTAACTTTCTCTAGTTTGTGTTTCATAATTTTTTGTTGAAGCCTGAATATAATATAGTAGACACTGAGGTGAGTTGTATCCATACCTGGAAGTGAGCATGCCTCTTTATCTGTCATGCTGTCCATGCGGAGTTGCGCTATCTTAGGATTTTGTTGTTGGTATTGTAATGGCGACGCACACTCCCTGGAAATGGGGAAGGATTTGAGCTGTGCACAAGTAACTGCAGACTTGGCCCCCTTGCTAAGCATGGCAGTGGGCAGAGAGGAAAAGGCAAACATAGCTGACGCTGCCCCTCATTGGTTGGAAGGCTCGACACTCCCACTGGCTTTCCGCTCGCATGGGATTCTGGGAAAGGATTTTGAAACGGATTGCAGGAAAGCTAACAGGCATTGGTTCTTCCCCTCCCACGGTGGGGGTCATGTCAATGGTCACCAGCATTCCTGCCAGGGGTGGCCAGTGCTGGCCTGTGCGCAGAGGCCTGGAGGCACAGACTCAGAAAGACGCCTGAAGTGGGCAGCGACGGGAGACCAGGTAAGCCACCTACATTCATGATACTTTTTGGTGGGAGAAGAGGTTCCTGGTGCAACATTGACCTGAGCTGGCAGAGGGTGACAGAGTAATTTTCCTTTGGGTGTCTTTGAGGGAGTGAGCTTTGAAGCAGAAACTTGCCATTATTTCCAAAGACCTTGGCGATAATAGCACTGTGAACAGATTTCTGTTCTTGTGTTATTATCAGTTCTTGAACCTATATAGTACTTGTGATGAGAATTATTTTTGATGTCATACTCTAACTTTTTCTTTCCCCTTACTTTTGTTACCCAGATATTTTTGGCAGAAATTTGCCATTAAATAAAAGATTCCTTTCTTTTCCATTGAACTCTATCTTTGGAGATTTGCCTAGGAGGTGGCGAATGGTAGGACGCCCCCTAGTGTTTGTGTTTAGTAACACTATCATTACCTCTAGGTACCAGGTTCAAAGTTCTCTAACAGTGGTCTTCTGTTGTTTTGTTGGGGGGCGGGGGGATGAAATACCAGAGGATTTTTATTAGTATTTTTCTCCCCTTTCAGTTTGCAACCATCCCTGCATATCTGAACTAGGGGGCTCTTCCCAGGTTCCCTCCCTTCTCCCAGTAGTAGATATATCTCGTCATTACTCAGTACTAGTTTTATGGTGGGAGTGGGGAAGTCCCCTTTTGTACTGGTTCAGTTTCAGACTTAACCTCCATCTTGCTGTGCTTGCATCTCAGGTTTCAGTCTTTCTCAGTGTTCTCACCCATCTTCTCTAGGGCAGAAAATCTCTGCCTTTACTTATAGTTGATTTTGGGAGGAAGACATTTTGTTATCACTCTCTTATTCCTAGCAGTCCTCTGCTTAGTGTTGGTGTAGGATCCTAAGCCAGAGATGATTTGCTGCCCTTTCTCCAGAAGTAGAGCTTTACCTTACTTCTTCCTCCAAGCATCTTTCTTCAAGGAAACAAATGTATCTTACAGTTGGAAAGGATTCCAATTCCTCCCCAAGAAATAGACAGATTTTGCTTCTATCCATCCCATGAAAACAATGATTTATCTGTGCCCTGAGTCAGAGAAGTTTGATTCCCTTTTCCCGCAGCCTGGGGGTTTGCTTCTGGTGGGAGTGTTATATAAATTATTCAGAGATGTCCTCTGTATATTGGTTCCACATTGTCTTCACAGCAAGCTGGCACCTTTAGTTCAAAAGAGCATTGGGGCCAGTCTCATATTTTTGCACATCCAGTTGCTCAAAAATATAGTCCAAATCAGCATATTTTGATATAGAGCAGCCTACCTGCTTTCCATATCGTACAAAATAGCACCCTAAGTCTGCTAGCCATAGGTAAGACAAACCTGGAGATAGTAAGAGACCCCAAGGCCCTGCTGACCTTTGAAATTCTTTGACCCAGAGACTCCCCATTGTGATGCTGAGTGACATCAATCAGACACACAAGCTCCCTCACCAGTTCTCTATCAGGAATTCCCTTGCCCTTTTCCCTTTCTGGATGGTGGCCCTGTGCCCCAGATCTTTGGAAGGTCTTATGCTGAGAAGTACTGCCCCCACCTCTCCATTGCAAATCTGTCAAAATGACACCCAAATAAAGCTCATTGTTCATTACTCACCTTGTGATCATTTATTTTTCTTTAATCAGCCCCCACATATGTGAACTCACTACAAGTGGTGATGAGGAGCAGGTGGTTTTGGGCAATGATCAAGGAATTCATATGGAATCCAACCAGGCAGTAAATCAATCAGCAAATTGATTCTGGATATCCTTAGGTGGTTGAGAGTCCAAGTTTGGAATACTTGCATGTAAGTTTGGCAGGGCATTGCTCTGTGCTGTATGGTGCTCTATATTTTTCATGGTCTCCCCTGTGCCTCTTTAGCCTGGCCAAGCAGTAGCTCCAGTGTTTGAATGAATCCACACCATTAAAACTGACTTTAAGTGTGAGAGTTGCCAAGCCCTTCAGGGAAAGTGGTCAGCCCATATGCCTGGGTTCCCCTCTGGGCAGATGCTGGATATTGTAAGACCCGAGGGCATGGATAAGAAAAGGGTAGAAATGCACATCTCTAGAGCAAGGATGGGCTGTTGGTGACCCCATAGCTGGCAATAGAGGCAGAAATTCCCCATAGCCAAGTCTAAGATTGGGGGAACTCTGAGATGAGTGGACATCCTCATACCTGGAGACTTACATGGTACATAAATAAGCCAATAAGGTACAGACGAGACAGACTGAGGCCAGCTTCCTAAGTATGGTTGGAGAATTAAGTAGCCTTTGCAAGCAGTGAGCATGCCTCTGTAATACTCAAGTTATGCTGCTCTGATTTCACTATTATAACTTCTCCTTGGAGGAGTATTGAGACACCAGTCCTTGGTCTGAGCTAGCAAACGTGTTACTTTAAGTAGTAAAGGAGAAGTAATTTATATTCCTGTCCATTCTGGGACTCCAGAGGTATCTGTTCTGCTGAACACATGCTCCAAACCATAAGACAGGTGATGGGGACTTGCTTGGGACAGCGTCTTACCAAGAGGCCATTCAGAGAAAAAGTAGAAGCCCAAAGTCCTGGGGGCGATGACACGGACTGGTGCTCTCTTGATGAAGAGGCAGCACAATGTCACTGTGTCAGTGGCTGAGATAGTCTCCCCTCTGCTTTGCCAGTAACCACCCACAGAATAATAAAGACAAAAGACAAAAATAAAGGACAAAGAGGTGAAAGTTCTCACTTGGAGGAGGAAACAGCTCTCTCTCACCCTTGGGCCAAAACTCTCTTTAATAAGTTAATCCAGGAAACAAATGAAAAGGGGGCTACTGGCCATACAGAATGCATCTGGTAGGGAGTGAGCTCTACCTAACAGGGATAGAATTTAAACAATTGGCTGCTGCAGTACCAAATGCAAAAAAAAAAAAAAAGGGGGTGTTCTTACTAAAAGATCTTGTGCCATTAATGCAAAATGTGGGGATGACCCACAGAGGAGGGTTTGGACCCTGGTCCACATACACTTTGCTGATGTGGACTTCTATGGCTTAGAAAGCAGTTCAGCCTACACTGGGTTTCCTAATGGCCTGGGCAGGCTGTCAATAGAAAATGTTAGTTGAGGCCAAAGATCTCCTCCACCAGTTGGGGATTTTTGAGTGCATTTATCAGGCAATGGATGGTGTTACAGCACAACAGCTTGGCAGGTCCTGAGGAGGTTGAAATGAGTCCTGTGTCCACCAGTTGTTTCTCAGGGGGACTTCTGAAGAAATGAGTTCTGTTTACTGCAGTGGGACTAATGCCAAAACAATTTAAGAGGCCATCGATGCCCTGGATTTGAAGGAAGTTCGGATAGCTGTGTCCCAGGAGTTATCCACACAAATTAAACAAACAGCCTGAGAAATGGAACTCATGGTTGAATCTCACCATACCTTAGGTCCCATGGTGTTAACAGCCTTGCATTAAGAATTGGATGATGAAGGGGTTGGGGCAGGTCTGTGCACTGGCTAATACATCTGCCTGAAGAGAGCACTCACTGGGTTCTTCAGATAGCCAGAGATAAGTACCGAAGAGGTGTGATGTTACTCTATTACTAAATGACTAAACAAGTCAAAGTCTTCTCCTTTTTGCATCTATTCTCCTTAATTTCCCCCACTGAATGGGCAGAATGGACTTTGAAATCCTAGTTTGTGGACTTCAGGATTCTGGGTCATTAGAATGCTTTATCACTGGCACCAAACTCAGATTTTATGAAATAACATACAACTTAGATGGTAAAAACAACATGGGGCCAAGGGGCAGATTGTAATATAAATGAGCCTAAAAAGTCCTCTACCCCTGGCCTGTGTGGCTCAGTTGGTTGAAGTGTCCTCTCATAACTGAAGGGTTGCAGGTTTGATTCCTGGTCAGAGCACATGCCTAGGTTGCGGGTTTGATCCCTGGCCTGGGTGCATGTGAGAGGCAACGGATCGATGTTTCTCACATCAATGTTTCTTTCACCACCTTCTCTCTCTCAAAGCAGCGAAAAAAAATATCTTTGGGTGAGAATAATCAATCAATCAATGAAACAGTAAATCAATAAATGTATTGAATGCTGACAATATGTTTGGTGTACCAAGATGAATAAGATATGCTTTTTAAAAAAATCTTTTATATAATGATCCTATGTCCACTTCTTCACACCATACTGTGATCATTATTTCAACAGTTCATCAGAGCTAAACCAAATTTTTACTCATACCATTTTAAAATTATAGCCCAATAAACATATTTTTAGCCATTAAGAACCTGCCTTCATATATTTCATGAAACTGAGCCTGATATATGCTAGACAGAGATACAAATAAACCCTGGGATTGTAAAAGACTCTAAACTGTGGAAACTCATCATTGTGCTGGACATAAACTCCCTCTCTGAAGTCTCTTTCCCCTCTCATCCTCCTGGGTGTGGCCTGGCCATCATCTCTGGTAGATCTCATGCTATGAGGGATACAAACCTGTGCTACTAGCAGCTCATGGTCTTATATTTTCCTTTGATCAGCCCCCAAATCCCTGAACTCATTACAAGACAAAGAGGTCTGGAGAAGCAGATAGGATTTCTCCTCCTCTCCCTCCCTATCAGCCACCATCATCCCCTCCATGCCTGAGCATCACCAGGGGAGCCTGTCTTGGGTCTCCTGCCTTTCCCCCTGGATGAGTGTCCCAGATCTGCTGTAGCAAGTACTGGGAACTGGGTGGCTTAAAATGAAAAAACGATTCTCTCACAATGATGGAGACTGGAAGTCTAAGTCAAGGTGTCAGCCAGGCACGATCTTCTTAGATGCTTTCCTTGCCTCTTCCTTGCCAGCTTCCAGTGGTGCCGGATCTTGGCATTCCTGTGCTTTTCAGCTACATAGCTCCAGTTTCTTCCTCTCTTGTTATATGGCATCCTCTCTGTGCATCTCTCTCCTCTTCTAAGGAAATCAGGCATATTGGATTAAGATCCCATGCTACTCTAGTATTTCCTCATCTTTACTGAATGACTCCATTGCCCAGTAACATTATATCCTGTGGTTCTGGGGGTTGACTTCAACATATCTTTTGTGGGCACACAACTTGGTCCAAAGTGTCCCTTTCTTTCTCATAAGCACATGGTAAAGACTTGTGTGAAAGGACTTTGGAATGCATGTTAACTCCTCTTATGTACTTGGCCCCCAGCTATTATTCCAAACTTACATAGCAACCTACACTTACACCTTAACAGTTCATCCAAACTTTAAGTGATTTCTTTTTATCCACTTGCACAGTGACCACCTCCTTCTCTTATGCTCTGTCAAAGATGAAATGGTCTTTCCTTGAATGGGTTTCTTTCTGGAATACAGGTTATTTGGTTGCCTTGGGACTTCAGTTTACAATGGGCTCAAGAAGTGGTGGTGTTTAGATTTCTTCATTGTCAGCTGTGACTGCAACATTCTTTGCGAATGTTCTACATCCTAGGTGAAAGTGGAAGTCCTAAACTCTTGATTTCTACTCAGTTACCAACCTACTAACCCGCGTGTCCTTCAGGCTTCCCCATTTTTGACATTACTCTCATCTTTTTTTTTTTTTTAAGTTAAAAATACCTAGAAGCAGTGTCTGATTTGGTAGTCCTTATCTTTCCTATCACATTAAATCCATCAACATGCCTCTGCTCTTCTACTTTCATATAATAGAATATTAAAGACAAAGTATATGCTAAGTCCTTAAAGTGAAAGAGATCACAAAAATGAATTGTGAGGTAGATTGCACGAAAATCATGGCAATATCCAAGTTTTCATCCATTTTAAAGAATAGTGAAAGACAAAATAAAATTTCTTTTTATTACCTCGTATGAGTCATGCTTTTCAAGTTCAGTCTTGGTTATGCTCAAAATATATTCAGAGTTTGAATAACACTTCCATTGCTACTTCTGTATAGCAAAGCAGCACAATTTTGTTGTTGTTGGACCACTGCAGTAGTCTCCTTAGTCTTCCTGTGTCCACAAAACCCTCTCTCCATGATGTCTGCCATCCACATGACAATTGGGGTAATGCTTTTGAAAATATAAGTCAAACAAGTTCACTTTCCTTCTAAATCCCTCTTAAGATCACCCATGACACTTGCAAAGTTTCAAAGTCTTTACATTTTTTTCTCCCACTTCGTCTCCTATCATTTTGTCCTTTGTTCTCTCTTTTGGTGTTACATTCTCTCTTTTTCAAGCATATCAGCCATGTTTTTGCCTTAAGGCTTTGACACTGGGACTGTTTCCTCAGACAGGAACCCTCTTTCCTCGTTATTTATGTGGACTCCTTCAGCTGCCCCACCAAAAATAACTTTCTTCCTGCCCACTTCTTACCCCACTTTACCTTTTGTCATAGCACTTTAGATACATAGCAGATGTATCTATTTGTTTCTTTTCTATTTCTCTTTGAAATGTGAGCATTTTAAGGGTAGGGACACTGCCTTAGTTTTTTTATCGACTGTGTCCAGAAAGCCTGACACATAACAAGAGCTCTGAATACATCTTCTGGCTGAATGGACCACTGCTAAAAACGAACTTTCAGCTAAAACAAATGTTCATAGAACAAACTTCATCACAGGAGAGCTTGACATTTCATCAACAAGTTAATAATTATTATTACAATTTCATTATTGAATATATAATAGTAAAATTTTGTAAGTTTTACGTTAGGGCACAAGGGTAATAATTTCCCAGCATCTTACTACCAAGACTGCTTCTGTCACCCTGCTGCACAGTGACCATAATAAACAGAGGCTTATTTTTTTTTTTAGATTTTATTTATTTATTTTTAGAGAGAGGGGAAGGGGAGGAGAAAGAGAGGGAGAGAAACATCACTGTGTGGTTGCTTCTCGCACGCTGCCTACCCAGTGCTCAATCCACTGAGCCACGCCAGCCTGGGGAGATGCTTATTTTTAACTGAAACTGGTAGGTGAGCAAGAACATTTTCTACTCATTTTGCTGATTGAGTGTCCAACAGAAGGTGATGCTGTCTGCAAACTATTAAGATTTTCATTTTCTATTTCCTGAACTTAATATGTATTATGGGATGCAATTTCTTTAAAGCAATTTCATAAACTAAAGCTTTATGCAGTACTTGAAGAAACCATTTTCTGAATGTTTTGAAAAACAGGTTTAAGATTATAATTCTTACTTGTATATTTTATTTCAGCATTTTTGCACTCACTTGCTGTTTCACACAATCATTTGCGAAAAGAAAAACACCCTTAAACGGTAGATCCAGAAATAAAGAAATGAAAGCAATGTAATTTTTAATAAAACTTTAATTTATTATCTGTATCTCAGATTTTATTTAATTAATATTGATTTTAGCATCTTATCTCAGAAGAATAATAGAAGGGTCTTCATAACAGATGAATGTAAGAAATTCATGAATTTTCAAGTCACTTCCTTTTGGTTCCTTCTTTAGTGGTTTCCATCAAACTCAGTAAGTTTTCTCTAAGAAGCTCTTGGTTTAATAGGTCCTAATAGGTTACTACATTTATCTGTAAATAAATTATTCAGACATTCAAGTAGTTTTGTACATTTGTTCTGCAAGCTAGATAAGGGCAGACATGACCAAAGAGTGACCTTATAATACTGGTTAACCCAACCTGGATTGAAGATAGCTTGAGTAATTATTTTACTGAGAGAAATAACACATAAAAGGGTCAGCCATTTGAGGAAATTTATTGTCTCATCTATGATATTCATTTATCATTTTTGTTGTATTTTTCTTTATCTTTTATCCCCAATACCCTCTCCCGCTTCCACCCACCCGTTCCCCACTACAATCACCACACTTGTCCATGTCATGAGTTCTTTCTCTCTCTTTTTCCTTTTTTACTCAATGTCTCTACCCCTTTAACTTCGTCATCTATGGTATTACATGGATAGATTAAATGAACTGTGTTTCTGTTCTTTTTTTCTTTTTGGGCTCTATTTTGTTTCTTAAACTTGACTTTAAACTTGGAGGTGTGATAGATAGTGCAATGGTAGATACATGTCATTATGTATTTGTCAGAGCCCTAATATTAACTATAAACTTGAGGTGATAATTCTGTATCACTGTAGCTTCATTGATTGGATTGAAACAAATGCGTCATCTCACTGTGGTACAGGATGTTAACAGCGGTGGAGATCCTGCATGGTGTGTGGGTGCAGGGTGTTAAATGGGAACTCTCCATATCTTCTGCTTAATTTTGCTAGGAACTTAAAACTACTATACATAATAAAGCCTATTAAAACATCTGTACACTCAATTCTCAGCATGCTTTTTCAAAACACTTTTTGACATTTTGTGGGTTTTTTTTGGTTTGTTTTGTTTTTGGCTAATTGCTTCTTATTGTCAGCTGTTGAAAATTGCCCAGACTGGAAAAAAATACCACTGAGTTCTTGGTGAAGACTTTCTTATTTCTCTTCCACCTCTTCCGTTCCCTCCCCCCTCCCCTCCACTTGCTCTCCTCCTCTTTTTATTCCTCCTGAATATTTTTTACTGGTAGGCTATAGAATGTAACACTTTCAAGTGCCCTGGCGGCATCAGACTCACTGCATCCCTATCCAGGCTCCACCTTTTACTTGCTGTATGACTATAGAAAATTTACTTACATACTCTCCACCTCTTACTTCTAGATGTACAATTTCAGGGGAAAATGTATATCTCTTTTGGCTGTTGTGAAGCAGCCAAAAGAGTTCATGGAAGCTACTGTTAATATGAATGCTGCCACTGAAGAAGAAAATGGGATGACCCTGAATAGAAGTGGTCTGTTGTATAGACAAGTCTACCAAAATCCCTGATCACGGTCCATTGCTTGGCTGTAATCATCCTAAAAAGTAATTCCTAACTTTTAGGTTAGACTCATCACCTATCTTTAAAGATTTATTTGTTGCATAAAAATGTAGACTTCTTTAGTGACCCCAAAAGATGAAACAAGAAAAAAGGGTTTTTAACAATTAAAAAAAAACACCATAAGACTAAAATAAGATTTATTAAATTCTCATTAGTTTTTGAGCCTTTAGCATTTCTTTCCAGCTACCTGAACTTCAGCTTCTTCATTTATAAAATGGGAACAATGAGACCTCTTTTAGAGTGAGGCTGCAAAAATTAAATGAGATTCAGAGTGCTGCAGTCTAACTGAAAATATTAGCTTCCTTTGCAAGTCCTTGTGATTTGATTTTATTAGCTTTAGCTTGTCGCAAAGAACAAATTCCAATATCCTACCTCTCCTAAACATCCACAGTTGTCAAAACACCACACATTCAGCACAGAAAGTCCTTATTTTCACAGTCTGCTCTAATGCACACCTATTCTAGCATACCTAAGAAAAATATAAATATAGATGCACAGACTTGAGGACAGCATTTTGCTAGAAACTTAAAAATTTTCCAGCATCTCCTACTATACTCTTGTTTCTACCTTACCATGTATATATCCCCTAGTAAGGAAGAGGACAGCAGTGCCTCATGAACGCTTGCTTTTTCTAGCAAGCGTTCATGAGGGTAAATGGCAAGGCAGTCACTGAATAGAGGCCCTGAAGAAAAAACAGAATTCTTGCGCATGCTTCCTGAGCCTTCTCTGAAGTGAGAAAATTTCCCTCCTGCTGGCATGAACACATGTATTTGATATAGTCATTAGGAATATATATAGTTTGCAGTCAACAAAACTGGATTAGGATTACCATATTGCCGCTTCCCAGCAATTTGTCATAAATGATTTCACATCAGTGAACTTGAATTTCTTCATCTGTGAAAATAGGAATTATACCTGCTTCATGATGAGATAATGAATATGTGTAAAAAGATAAATGTTTGTGTAACTCTAAATAGAATGCTCCATGTAAGCTTATCGAAATATACCCATGCCTAAGGAAGAGAACATGTCCTCAATTCCTCATTATTCTAGTCTGCTGCAACAGAAAACCCA
Source organism: Macrotus californicus (assembly GCA_007922815.1). Taxonomy (NCBI): domain Eukaryota; kingdom Metazoa; phylum Chordata; class Mammalia; order Chiroptera; family Phyllostomidae; genus Macrotus; species Macrotus californicus. The sequence goes on along the minus strand of VMDR010027534.1, from coordinate 2,508 downwards.
ACTTTCTAATCAGCACCCATTAAAACACAATTAATTTACATAATATGAGTAATAGATTCAAGAATATTATACCTCACTCTTACTGGAACGTATCATTGTAATGGATGTGATGTCTGAATGGGGACTCTTCCCTCATCCAAATCGTTAGAAGAGGGAACAGTTGCAAGCCCCTTACCCCCCATTTTAATTACACACGCTAGCATGGAAACCTTTAGGACTACCTGAGCTCAGTCCTGTGGTTAATGTAAAACTACATCAGACAGATGCTCTGGAGAGCAATTTTGACCTTAATTATGGATCTGTGATAGGCAGTGACACTAGTGCCCTAATTCCTTGTTTCAGAGTCCTGTATGGCCTAGAGGAAAAGCTGGGGTCAATGGTAAATGATAGAACTGAATTAAGTGGGTGATGATTGTGCAGGTCGCTGCTGCTTGCAGTTGTGCTGACTGGCGCTCTGGCAAAAGTCTGCTACTGCCACCCAGTGGCCACAGCAAGGGCTTGGGGACTGGGACTAATGGACTGGTACTGTGATTTGGGAAAGGAAGCCTTCGAGACCTGGAAAATGAAAGGAACTTGAGCTGGGTGCTCTGTTTGGGAAAACCTCACAGATGTGAAGGGGGGATTAAAGTGGGACATGTTGATGTCCACCAAAAAGCCCACCCCCTCCAATTTCTACATAGACTTGAACCCAAAAGTGAATACCCCATGTGCACTTTGAGGGTACACTTTTAGATACAGGTCACAGTGGCTGTATGAGACATTCAAGTAAATCACTGATTGGCAGGAAAAAGATGTATCCGAGTATCTCACTCAGAAGCTTGAAAGGGAACTAAAAAATGACTGTATTTGTTAACAGGAACACCAGAGACTAAACATAGCCATGGGCCTCTTAGCCTCATACCAAGGTGACCTGGGCCCGCCCAGAGCTGGCAGGTAAACTCATTACTCTGGACATCAGTGGGACTTCACTGGGGTAGGTCTTCCTTCTGGGGTTAGATCTGCATTTCTGTCCACTGAAGCAAAGTCTCCTTTCACTGTAGACATTAGAACACAAAATATGATTTCAATTTGGACTTTTTGCTAATGTGTCACCTAATCAAAGAACCAACTTTATAGAAGGTGCACTGGAATGTGTGCTAAAAAGCATCTTATACAAGGCGGTTTACCTCCACAAAGCAGTGGCCTGACTGGAAGTTGGAACGAGTGGTTGAAACATTTGCTTACTAAATTGGGAGTGATAAGGGCTGAAGAGATGGCTACCATGATTGAATAAAGGTATATTCAAACTTCATATTCATGGGTGGGAGTAAAGGGGTGTTTCCATCGGATAGATTGCTGAGACAGTGTGACCAGGATAGGGAAGGGAGGGACGTAAGGACTTATATACTCTATTTCTACTTTCTAAATATATTCTACTTCTATTTTTTCTCTACTTCTATTTTTTTTTCCTTATCACTACCTGGTGCTACAGTACCAGGACTTGGGTTTCATTTAAGAGTTTTATAAAAAGGATCAATGCTTAACATGTTGCCATAAGAAAATCCCTGAAAATCACTGAGCAGTCCCTAAGAGAACGATGACTTACAGGTTCTCCTCACCTGTCTAAGCTGGATCTGTTGCTGCTGTTCTGCCCAGTGGGTGAGGCAGCTGCGAGTTGGTACGTATGCAACCCTACCCTGTTTCACTGAAATGGAAAGAGACTAAGGTGTTGATTAGACTCAAATTATTGCCACCCTGTGGCCCATCCTCTGTTGTACTTTCCAGCTGTGCTCAGAGGGTAGAAGGAGATGTAGGTGAAAATCAATATCAAATTAAAGGAATGGGAAGTGCTTGCTGATGGAAAGGGGGCTAAAAATGAATAATGCTAAAAAGGAAAATCTAGATGAGAGGACGATACTTTCTCTGAGACAGGATTATAGATGTCAAAGGGGAGTGGAGTTTAGACAGCAGAAGTCTACTTCTTTGTCTGAAATCAAAGGTCCAGGAGGGGCTCCAAGGAATTAAGGAAGCATTCAACTGGGGTCATCTCTATGATGGCACCTTGATGGCAGCAACACCCTGTGGAGAACACCTTTTGGAAGGTAACATGCAAGAAAGAGGCAGAAATCACTATGTGATTATTAAACTAAGTGATGACTTGCTGAGGAAGATGCTTAGAAACAATGAGTATATATGTTGCCCACCAATCTGTCATAGTATGTGTGCCCTAAGGTACATGATCCACATTTTTGTGGATACAGAGCACTCATCAAAATAAAGAACACTTGGCAAACAGATACCAATGTCAATTAAGGGGTGACTTGGTAGACACTCATATCTACCAAGTGATAGTGGATTCACCTATTTCTATCATGTTTTTTGCCTTATGTAGTTTGATACCATTGTTAGGTGCATACATGTTTAGGATTCTTATATCTTCCTGGATAGCTGGCCCCTTATCATTATGTAATGCCTCCCTTATTCCTAATAATATTCCTTGTTCTGAAGTTTGCTGCATCTGAAATTAAT
>VMDR010027533.1:0-13531 GCA_007922815.1 Macrotus californicus | reverse complement strand
CAGCTCAAGAGTTAGAAAATCACTCGTGGGTTTTTTTTCAAAGTATATTCACTTCATCCTCAGAGGTTCTGATACATCTTCTAGAATAGAGGCCCCTCCAACCTTACCTACGATTATGTATGTCATCCCTCCAGGCTGGAGTTGGGAACAATGCTCAGTGGTGCTGAAGCAAAACAAAGCTATTGGGTTTGTCGTGGGGGTTTTCTTGTTTGTTTGTTTTTGCATAAATCGCTTTGTTATTTTTCTTATTCTCAGAGTTTTTCTTTTTGTGTTGAGCTATTTGTTTTCTAAAATAAAACTCAAACATTTCCTTTAAGGCAAAAAGAAAAGTGCCTCTATTAATCACTCAGCAGTGAATCCAATATGTGCAAAAAACCATCCTGAATGCTTCGGGAATACACAGCCCTGAAGATCTGAACTTTCCCTTTGATCAGTCAAGTTTGGGTAGAAAGTGACACTTGATAGTCAGTTAACTGAGATAAGCTGAAAACAGAGAAACAGCAATAAAAATGTGTATTCATTAACCTTATTAATGGTCCGTCTTTCTGAATATAGGCATCATATAGTGAAAATACGAAGCAGGTATAAACCTACATTCTGAATAAAGCAGTCAGACTTCAGCATTTCTGCACATCTGTACCTTTTTCTGTCTTCACAAATCAAATGCATATGGAAACCTTATGTTGACCAGGATGTACAGATAAGTCATTGTCCTGAGGTTGGAAGAGGTAGAGAGAGAAGTTTACTCTCTGATCTGCTCCTTGGAGACAGCATCAATAGTCCTCTTCTTAAAAAAAAAAAGTGGGGTTGTCTCTTCTCTCATTTCCATAAAGCCAGTAGTGTCAACACTTAATAATAGGTTGTCTCTGAATGCTAATTTCTAAATTGTTCATTAGAAACTTGCAACGCACTTTCCTATGAAAAGGGTGCTTTACATCAGATCTTCCCAGACCTTAGTATATACTACAATCTCCTGGAGACCTTACTAAAACAGAGATTCAGAAATACTGATCATTAAGTCTGGAATGGGGCCCATTGAAACTGCATTTTTAACAAGATGGTGATCATTGGTCCATAGGAGCAGTCCAGTTTGAATAATACCCAGTGAATATAAATGCACACACACTTATACACCGCCACATGAAGCCTCTCCTCCCCTCTACACAGCCTCAGGCAACCATCAGGGGAAGTGGCAGAGACACTGGCAGTGGAGTTGCTGCTAGTCAGACCAAATAAGGTTTTGACAATGGGAAAAGATTAAGCAATGCAGATTAGGTGGAAAAGGTGTCAGCAGTTGCCCTACTGAAGGACTAGGTAGGAGATGGAAGGCTGTGCCATTTGGCTCCTTTTGGTAACTACTTTCGTCATGGTCTATGAGAATACATCCAGCCATCACAGCGACTTCTGGGCAAATGGAGTGAATCCAATGGAAAGGAAAAGATGGGGTTTAAATTTAAAACCATTAACTTCCCAGAATGATTCTTTCCCAATTCTTGTCAACTCATGGTGATATCACCTTTTCCAACCATAGTTAAACATGTAATCTAGGCCCTTACTAAAGAGGAAAAAGGACTGACATTTATTTAGCATCTACAAAATATCAGGCACAACCCTAGGCATATTGCATGCATCGTCACATTTACTTTTCGTCCTCATTTTACAAGTTGGAGACTAGTTGAAAAGAACAAGTGTGTAGCTCCGATCTCTGCCTGGATTAGTGGCTTTAAATAAAATATTTCACCTCTACAAGCAATATTTTTAAATTTATAAATGAGAGCAACCATTCATACTTTGTAGGATTATGGTGAAGATTAAAATATATAGGTCAAAAACTTGTCCCATAGTTGGTGTTCAATAAATAGTAGCTACATCATCATAATTACCATTATTGTCCACATTATCCAAAAATTTTAAGAAACCACCAGAGGAGCTTATTTATGTATTCATTGGTTGATTCTTATATGTGCCTGACCAGAGATTGAACCCATCACCTTGGCATATCAGGACGATGCTCTAATTAACTGTGATACCCAACCAGGCCTTTCTTAAGTCTTTTAGATTTTCTATATATAAAATTTTGTCACCTGCAAAATGGAGACAATTATATTCTTTTCCAATTCTGATGCCTTTTTTCTTGTCTGATTACTCTGGGTAGTACTTCCAGTACTATGTTGAACAGGGGTGGTGAGAGTGGGCACCTTAGTCTTATTCCTGACGTTAAAGGAAGAGCTTTCAACCTTTATCTATTGAATGTGATGTTAGGTGTCCTATAGTTTCCTAGTAGTGTTCTTTCTGGCTTTGGTATTCAGTAATGCTGTCCTCCTATAAAAATATTGATTCTCAAGTTGTTTATAAAGACAGGCAATATGGCCAATTAGTTTATACAGGAAATATTTTGTGTAGAGGAGGAATTTTGTTTTTAGCTTCTTTTCATTTTATAGAATGAACAGACTTGTATCTTTTCTGTACATGTAACTTATTGAACAATAAATAAACATAGATAAATATTGACTTAGAAACCTCATATTTTTGCCTTTTCTTTTTGTTTTTTATTGCTGTTCAGTTACAGTTGTCCCTGTTTTTTATCCCATTACTTTGCCCTGTTTGACCCACCCTCCACCTCCCACAGTCAGTCCTCCCCATCGGTTTTGTCCATTGTCCATGGGTCCTTTTTTTTTTTAAAGATTTTATTACTTTATTGTTATTCAATTACAGTTGTCTACATTTTCCCCCCACCACTCCCCCCAACACCAGCCAATCCCACCTCCTTCCCTTGCTCCCACCCTCCCCCTTGGTTATGTCCATGTGTCCTTTATAGTGAGAAACCTCATTTGAAATGAATTATAAACTGTATTTTTGGAACACATAGACTGTCTACAGATGACATTTGAACTATTAGACCTGTAGTGAAATACTAAATATCTGCATAGTAGGGTAATTAAGCATTTAGTGCTATATGAATTAAATGTCTTAATGAGGGGCTAAATGTCATGATAGTTATCCTTCACCAGTTAGTTATTTAAACACATTATAACTTCTCTGAACATCAGTTTCCTGAGCTGTATAATGGGCTCTATATTATGTTAATTAAGCAGAGTTTAGAGACAATTTAGGTTATCAGTCTCAGGACCCTTTTCCTAATACTGTTGCCTCTTAAGGCCCCTACAAAATTTTAAAAAGAGATTTTTGGGGCTTGCAAAATCCTAGGTGATTTCACTTCATCATATGCCAAAACATGTGAGTGTTTTAACTCATAGATAAATCTGAATCATAAAGCAAATTCTGATAAAGGTCTTGTGGTCCCTGCATTGGGGACCACATAGTAAACTATATTTCACTAATTTCAAATATGTTTTTTACATTTTTATATCTCTTATATATACTTCTTGTAATTGCTGATGTCTTACAAATATGATTGACATTATTTTCTCTTCCTAGGAATATATATTGTAATGAAGAGGACATTTTACAAATGAGGACATCTTAGATTCAACAAAATTCTGTAAGAGCTTCAGGTTTGTTTGTTTTTTTTTAAATGAACACCCCGTCCCTAGGAAAATTCCATGCCTCAATGAATTGCTCCATTCATTAGCGGGGGAGTAAGTTTTGATGTTTGTCTTGTCCGTGGGTGGGGCACAGGCACTCCAAACCCAAACCCGGGAACTGCTTAAGTGTTCACGATATTCCGAAAAAAGCACGCAGTGCACTAGCCCACCTGGACTGTCGCTTATTACTCATATTACAGGGGAGTGCTCCAGCTGCCCCGAGCTGGTGCGAGAGAGACCGCACCCGCTCCAGTCTGAGGCTCGTTATTACAGGTCCCAGACAAAGGAGGCACATGTTCTACATGTGACTCTAAACTATATTACCTCAGTGTGTACAAAGGTCAAGAAGCACTCACAGGGCAAGAAGCTACTCCCAGAAAGAGATAAAGAGGGAGTTACAATCCATTCCCCAAACAGTACATTCTTTCTGGCCATGGCCATCTGACCAACCCTCGGTCATGTAGAGAGAGGAGCCATGTCCATTGACCCCACAGGGGGCGTTGTTTTCCTCTGACTCATAACCTCCAGTATACCCCCGGCATTGAGGTTACCAGACGCCTATACACACAGGCACAAGCAAATGGTCTTCAGTGCACAGCATTGGAGGATTACATTCCTTAAAATTGAGATCTTAAACCTCATGCTAGCCTAGTTCCTTACCAACAGGCCCATAAGAATAGAAACCTCAGGGGGTAGTACACCAAAGCAATACATCAAAACAAAAGAAGTCATTATGCAAACATGAAAGCACTTCATCTCCTCGATGAAACAATGCCAAATTCCTGGTTCAGACCTAAAGACATAGATTTTTATAAAGACTTTCATTTTTAGAATGGTTTTATGTTTACAGCAAAATAGAGAGGAAGGTACAGAAAATTCCCATATACCCCTGTCCCCAGACATACATAGTCCCCCCCCTCCCGGTTATCAACATCCCCCACCAGAGTGGTACATTTGTCACAATGGATGAACCTACACTGACACATCATAATCACTTGAAGCCCATAGTTTGTATTAGGGTTCATGCTTGGTGCTGCATGTTCTATAGGTTTGGATGAATGTATAGTGACATAGTATTTTCATTACCCTATAAATCCTCAGAAGGCATAGATTTTACTTTATTTTATTTTTAAATTTTTATTTATTGATTTTAGAGAGAAGAGAGAGAGAAACATTGATGTGATGCTCCACTTATTTATGCATTCATTGCTTGATTCTTGCATGTGCCCTGACCAGGGATCAAACCCACAACCTTGGCATATTGGGACAACACTCTAACCAAATGAGCTACAGGACCAGAGCTGAGGGCACACATTTCAAAATGTGTGCAGATTGGGACCCAGCTGCACTTCATCCTAAATGTTCCCTTTAAGACCGCTCCGGCATTAGTCATCAGTATCAGTATCAGCCTACAGCTCGAGTCAAACAGGAGTTACCCTGCTCTTTCCCATGCTCTGCCCTAATACCCTGGAGACCTCAGAAATCCTGATGAAAGAGGAAGAGGATGTGCTCCTGAAAGAACACCAACTTCGCCAGCATGGTAAGGCAAGGAGGAGAAGCAAAGGAGCAAAAGAGGCCTCATCCCTCTAGGGCCCTAAAGCCACTGCTAGGTCAGAGAAATGAAAAGCATCTTCGCCCCGCTATTTTGTAATCTTGGGGTTGAAAAATAAGTTTAAAGATGCCCAATGGCACAAATATGAATGTAAAAGTAAAAGTGGAAATAGAAATGGATTCCATTCAATTAGTTAAGTCATACATGAGATAAATTTTTAAATGATAGATTGACAGACATAATTAATTACAATTAGCAGAATAAACAGAGAAATGGGCACTCTCAGCACTGTTGATGGGAGTATACAACCTATTCTGGAACACTCTGGCAACATAGAGTAAAATTGAGCAACTATATAACCTATTACCCAAAGGTCTTATTCCTAGAAATTTGTCTCAAAGAAATTCTCACATAATTAATGGAAAGGATAAATGTTGATGTTTGTAAGGGTGGGGAATTTGAAGAAATGAAAATATCTGTCCCTGAGGGATGAGATACTTAAAAAACAGGTATTGTGGAATTCGATCGGACAGAAAGAAAGACAGACCACCTGTGCATACGTGCTATGTTCTCCCAAATGGGGCTGACGTGATGGACATGTGACAGGCAGTAGCTCAGGGCACCACACTTTGTTAGATACTTTGCTGTTGTCATTGTGAAATTCTTAACAGGTTGTTAACAAGGGGCTCTGAACTTCAGTTTTGCACTGGCCTGCACATTTTAAGTAGCCAGTCTTGTTTATAAGCCTAGTGTAGAGTAAGACATGTAGGAAACAGAATATTTATCATAAAATGCTATGTACTTTACAATGATGTGTTACAATTATATTTTAGGATGAAATGGAGGTTGAATGTATGATGGTGGCGATCAGGGACACAGGATAAAACTAAATAAGATAAAAATAAACACAATAGTAAAGAGTCTATGAATGAATAACTAATTCACTATAAAGGTATGCAAAGTATAAGGATTTGGATATTCGGAGGGCGTGAAAGATGTATTGCAAAGAACTTTTGGTAAAATAGTTCAAGATCAACCAGGAAATACTTGAAAAATCTACCTTTCCATTTCTTTTGCTCAAGAATATCTAATTTTCTAGCATAGGCTAGATTCCAGTTGTTTATACATTGCCAACATATGAACTATTTTTCTAGTTGGGTTTGTTTCTCTTTAGAGATTCAAAATGGTGTGCTAATATAATACATTACTTCTTAAGTAGAATTGTCCATTACAAACATAGGTACATGTATACAAAAAGTGGCCACGTACTAAACCTGACAAGTTCAGGGGTGGTCTGTGTGGCAGCCTTATTAACTCAGAGACCTAAAGGATGGTCTGAAATTGTAACTTCCTAAAAGCAGTTTATGGCAGATAGTCACATCCTGGGCTAGAATTTTCCCTGACAAAAGTCAATCTTCACCTTAATTAAGCCTGTCTATTGTCTTTTTGCATCTACAATAATGTACCTTTGGAATGTCAAAGTAATTTCCTTGTCCATGACCCTTCAAAGCAGATACCACACCACAGCACCAAAGCGGAGGTGGGGAGGAGTCTCCCCTCATTATTATTGAGTTAACTGTTGACTGTCAACTATCCTGTACCCATCTATGTAAAAAAAGTATGTGTCTAATAGTTTACTTTTTATCCAGTCCAGAAGTTTCCCAGCTTTGCTTTCTCCTGCCTTCCCCACCTGTCACCAGTGGATTTTACATAACCCACTTCCACCCTCTCTTTCGATTGTCATGTGTAAAGCAGGGCGCAGACCTGCCATTCTCGGGAGCATTTTCTCAATTCGTTGAGATTTTGCTTCCTGGAAGTGGTCAGTTTGGCTCAAATAAACTCACAATAGTTCCCTGTATTTTGATTGTTTCTTACATTGACAGTATATAAAATGCTTCTAATAAAGCAAATACATCTGTAAAAAAATTAATTAATCCATTGAAATTATTATAGCATTAAAAAGAAAACCACAGACCCAAAATGGTGTTACCTGTGTTAAAGCACTTGATACCAAAAGTAGATTTTATACCTAACCTAACTGCAGCTTCAACCTTCATCAGAAATGTGATACTAATCAGTCTAGAATTTTCTGATCAAATGTATGGGTCCTCTTTACTCATCCACCCCCTCAAAGGAAAAAGAGATAATCTGTATGATAAAACCCTTGCTGGTCCCTTTTCCCCAAAAAAGATGGCATAAAAATAACCTCTTTTGCTAAAGCTCCCTTGCCCCACCTTTTTTCAAATAAAAGCCTTTCATTGTGTACAACACCCCTCCCCCTGGAGTGCCTTTCTACTTATTAGATGGAATGATGTCTGATTCATGAATCACTTCCATTTCCAACTACAAATGTAAGCCAATTCTGCCTACAATTCTGAATCAAATTGCCTTAAATGTATTTAAGAATTGACACGATGCAAAGAAACTTGAAGATCTGTAAATCAGCCACATGCCACTAAGTCCTGGCCACCTAAGTAATGCAAGTTGTGAAAAAGTGCATTTACAGCCACCTCCTAAGCTCCGAGGGGACGGTGACACAACATGCCCATTCCAACAGTGAAAATTCAGAAATTCATTCAAGAGTACTCTCTCTCTTCTTTAAATGACTTTTAAGCATGTAAAATGTTAGTTTTAAGGTCATACTAGAAGTTTGGTTGGGTGAAGTTAGCCAAATTGGATTTGTAGCCTCATAATTATAATAAAAATAAAAATCCTTGTAGTTCTAAAATTTCTTACAGCTTATCTAACACCAAACCTCCACCCAGTGCAGATGCAGGAGCTGCTTGTGTGGGTGGAAAAGGCCGGTTTCGAGAAGAAAACAGTCTGGTGTGTTGTTGTTTGTTTGTTTGTTTGCCTTTAGCTAGTTGGAAATCTTGATTGAGAGACACTGTCTTTCTAGGCTTCAGTTAAAAAAATTGGGTACATTTTCTTCCAGTTTGAATACCCAATTTACATAACAAGGTAAAGAAAATTTAGGAAAACCAAATTAATGAGAGCATTAACTGGAAGTGAATAGCATTACAGGTGTTGTGGTTGGACAAGGCAAGGTGTTTAGGCAGTTTACAGAGATGCTTATATGACTGAGTCATTGCACCCAACTTTAGGTGAAAATTATTTTCTGAATTGAGAGTCTATATTCTGCTGAGAATCTTCCAATTCATCTAGCCCTTGAGGCACATGACTGGCTTGGCATGAGCAGGGATTTTAGTTCATTGCAACTGTTTTTTCATTACTGCCTAAAAACTCACATAACGAGGTTGCCTGGGTGGCATCTGTTGTATTTGAAGCCATAATTAATCTGTTTCAGTTGAGAAACTTCTCATTGCAACATCTGTTGGCCTGTTGAGAACAGAGCATGCTCCACTGACAGCTGCCTTTGGAAGGGCAGGAATCACCTGAAGCTCCCCAGACTTGGAGACAGATCCCCAGAGACTTCAGGTAACAACTATTGATCTATTTGCAGAGCTTGAGTCACAGTAGTTCAGTGAGACATGGGAAATATTTGGAAGTGCAAAACTTTACATGTTGGTGACGAACATTGTGTTTTGATTCTGTCAACTTAAGTGAGAGGTAACAAAAGTATATAATGTGACCACTCCGGATGGAGAAGACATATTGTGGTGTTTCCAGGCATGTTATTGATGAGTTTTCCCTTTCAGAAAGCTGTGGTAGCATTCATGAAGCAGACATTACTGTATTTGAATCTCAGTGAAAGGTAGCATTGCAAGTCTACACTTGGAAAGTGCTAGTGACAGGTACTTTAAGGATTTAAAAGACCTTTCTTTGGGATTGTGCATATAAGGGCTTGGGAAGTAATATTTGAATAATGTTTAGCATTTACAGAAAGCCTTTTATTGTCTTATTCCCATGGCTTCGAGCATGTGTATTCTTTCTTATGAGAAGGGTCATTTGCAGGGAAGTGTGGGACCAAATGATTGGCAAGAATCACTGCACTAAGTGACATTCCTGCTTATGGGAATCTTGAGCATCCTTCTAATAGGTTGTGAGGGACACATCATTTTCCTTTTCTGCTTCTTTGTGATGAAAGTCTTACTGGGTGTGGAGTGAAAAGGTGGTTCATATTAATGTGAATGTTTGTTTTGTTTGTTTGTTTGTTTGTTTTGTAATTACTTTATTGTTGTTCATTTACAGTTGTCTGCATTTTCCCCCCACCGCTCCCCCCCACCCCAGTCAATCCCACCCCGCTCCCCCGCTCCCACCCTCCCCCTTGGTTATGTCCATGTGAATGGTTTTTAAGTGCAACATGCTCCACTAACTCTCAGAATTGCAAAACTGCATTCAAATCTGGGGAGATGAGGATGAGCCAACCTGATGGACTAATATCCCCCCTAGAAATTGAGAGATGAAATAAGTGTCCTTTAATTCCATATATCAAAGCCAAATGGTTGTTGTTTTGTTTGTTTTCTATTCTCAAGAAACAGTAAAGAAGTTGTTATGAGACTTTGAAAAAGAAATCTGTTCAAATGTACAATCCCTTTAGCACACTTAGTACTTCAGACTGGAAATATGAGTGTGGAGCTAAATTTTGGGATGGGAATATGGTGATAAAGGAGTCATTTTATTCTAATACAGCTTGCTTTAATGTTCCTTCACTGGTCCATGCTAGTCTCCTTTACTTTCGTAAAAAAATGAACAAAACATTATTTCTTCTGCAGCTCCTCCTTTATCTGTTATATTTTATTTTTTAAACTTTGAAGCAACACATTTTCAGAGTCCAAGTGATTCATCCTTAATATTATAGAAGAGGCAGGAAAATATTGTCCTCTAATTGTTCCCTGTATTTTTTTCTCTCTTGAGCGTTTTGTTCCTCATTCATCCTAAAACTCTTCTGCTAATTCTGGGCTTGGAACATCGAGCTATTGGCCTCTCAATCCTATTTAAAGATCCTGTCAAAGGTGCCCAGTCTAACTCAAATCTGAAATGTGTAGGGCTGGGTATCCTATTATGCAATGATTTCCTTTCATTCACTTGTTAGTAGTCTCCTCACTCTTCCTGATTCATTTCCTCTTTCACTCTATGGGTGGAGGAATTCAGAGAGCAGTGAACCAATTTAGATTAGATTCTGATTAACTTTGCTAATAGTTGTGTTACCTGGTGAGTCACCATTCTTTGGTAAGAGATGAAAACATCAGAGCTTTGTGAAGGAGAAAGCTGAAATAACAACTAGGCAGAATCTAAATTTTTGTAAACATCCCAGTCTGTTTTAAATTGAACACATCAGGTAAAAAGGAAAAATGTGGCAGATGTCCAAATGTTTTTGTTGACAGAAAACAGCCTCTGACAAACACAGTCATGTGTATGTATAACTGACAAAAATGCCATAATAACCAAAAAAATCAGGGAACTTGAGAAATAATTGGTCATTACAGGTGGAAATACTAAAACTTGTGGACTTTGTCCCATAAGACTCTTGGGGCCTTTACTCAAAGGTCTTTGAGTTTAAATTTATACCTTATTATTTCTAAACATCTTAATTATATTTTTAATTTTTTAAAGATTTTTTATTTAGTTTTAGAGAGAGGAGAAGGGAGGGAGAAAGAGAGGGAGAGAAACATCAATGTGTGGTTGCCTCTTGTGTGCCAGCTACTAGGGACCTGGCCCACAACCCAGGCATGTGCCCTGACTGGGAATGGAACCAGCAACCCTTTGGCTTGCAGGCAGGCATTTCACTGTGCCACACCAGCCAGGACTTAAGTATATTTGTATTATAAGAATATAATCCAGGTAAAATCCAGGTCCAGCGGGTCAGGATCTTGCAAGGTAGTTCTTCGCTGCTCCAGAGTCAGCTTCAAAACACATGGTCAGCTCCCTTTCTTTTTCCCAAGCCCTGTGGCAGAGAGAGGGAGAGCAAGAGAGAGCAGGAGAGAGAGCTTCATGGCGGTACATCACCCCTCCCTCGTGGCTCTCCTACTCCCTTCCAAGACACCTGGCAAAAAAACCCTTACTGCAAACAGCATGCCTCCTTCCTCACTACTACGCCCCGCGTGGCCAAGAGAACAAATGACTGCCATGCCGAGTTTAAATCCCCGCCCAGAGCTTCTGGAGCGACCCCATTTCCAACTCCTCCCACAATGGGCTACACCTGCCTGTTCCCCATATCTTCTGCATTCTCTGGCTGCCGTTGTTAGTCCAGGTATGCGTGGCCCGGTGAGGCAGAGCGAACCACCTCCGAGCTCGCAAGACCCACTGAACGGGCTGAATTCCTGTCCATCTCCCTGACTCCAGGCACAGCCCGCGCAGCTTTTTAACACCACTCCTAAGCTAGCCAAGTTGCCATAGATATGCAAAATCTCCCAGTCACTGTGCTCTGCTTCTGTCACCCGCCAAGCCAGGTTTATGGGGGAATGTCCTCTGAACACCTTACACTCCCGTCCTTGTGGCTGCCCTTGCAGCTGCTACGGAGAGAGCACTCTAAACTTTGGGCCTTCAAGCTGTGATTGTATTTCCTTGGGTTTGGGAAAGGGTAAACTTTCAAAGTAACCAATCTTCCTAATTCTTCTAGGGCTTGAGCAGGGCCCTCCCCCTATCCAGGCCCTTTCCTGGTGTTCTGGAGTTCCTGTCTTCATCCTGCCCAGTCTTTTCCCAGATCTTCCCAGGCTAGACTCCTCCCTTCCTCGCCTCATGGTCACTATTTTGGCTCCTACCGCACACACCTGAGCAGACAATGTTCCCCTCACTGATCCCCCCACCCTGCATCTGCAGAAACTAACTGATTGTCCCCTGGGGTGATTGGAAAGCTGGTCCTTTCTCCCTCCTCAGGGGGATGTTAATCCCTTGGTGGGGCAATGTGGCTATCCCCTAGTTAATCTGGCTTAATTAGCTGTCTGGCTGTCTTCTCTTTCATTAATAACTAACTACCTGCTAATGCTAAAACTTAGAAAACCTTATGCTGACATATAAAACTTTTTATCATAATTTTAAATAGTTATAAAGAATGAACTTTAAGGCACATTATAAAAATTGACAGTTTAAAATAAAATTGTTACACATTTAAAAAATGTATTCAATAGAATAGTGATTTGCTACCTAATATTCTTTGGGGAAAAAAAAACCTGATTTTTTGAAAGCAAAGGATTAGACACTAACTGATTTGCAAAGGTTAATCACCCTTGAAAAAGATGATAACTTCATTAACGATATCTTTCCCAACACCAATGTCAATGCTGCCAAGTGTTCCTTTGTTAGGGACCTCCAACTTTTTTACAGCCTGGGGCAATGACCATAGATTCAGGAGAGAAGAGAGGATTTTCCTTCATCGAGTTACAAAAGGAAAACGTGCTTGAAGCTAGAAATTCTCAGGTCATATCAATTTTAGAAGAGTATGTATGGGAGTCAAAGCTCCATACCTAATCTGATTTGTAAAAACTGTTAATATACCTGTATGTTCTTTACAAAGTCATTGCATACCCTCGTAGCAAGACTATTGGTACATACGATTCTTGCCAACAGTTTTTTTCTGATTTAATGTAATATTGTTAAGTATGTCTTCATGTTATTATGTAATCTTCATAAATATTTAATAGCTTTGTCCACAATATTTAATTAATCATATAATTAGGGCTATTCTAAATAAACAGAAGAATGAGTGGAAACAACACAGACAATATGGTGAATTTCAGAAAGAAAGGGGGTGAGGGGAGTTAGAAGAGGGGAAAATGGGAATAAATGGTGATGGAAGGAGACCTAACCTGGGGTGGTGAACACACAATACAATAAATACACAGATGATATATTATAGAACTGTACACTTGAAACCTATATAATTTTATTAATCAATGTCACCCCAATAAATGTAATTAAAAAAGGGAAAAAATAAACTCTAGCTGTTATAGTGAGTGTGAAGAACTATCACGTTGTAGTTTTAAATTTCCATTTCCTCATAACCAAAGATATGGAATACTTTTTCATATACTTATTAGTGATTTATATATCTTCTTCTCTAAAGTGTTTATTCACAGCTTTTGTCCATTTGACTTCTATTAAACTGTAAGAGATTTATATATAATCTGGATAAAATTTCTTTGTCAGATCCTTGTTTTACAAATATTTTCTCTAAGTCCATGGCTTCACTTTTAAATTTCTTAATGGTGTCTTTTCTGCAGTACAAGTTTTTAATTTTGATGAATTTCATTGTGCCATTTTTTTTAATTACTTTATTGTTGTTCAATTACAGTTTGCATTTTCCCCCCACCACTCTCCCCCCACCCCGGCCAATCCCACCCCCCTCCCCCGCTCCCACCCTCCCCCTTGGTTATGTCCATGTGTCCTTCATAGTGTTTCCTGGAAACCCTTCCCCCCACTGTTCCCTCCCCCTTCCCCTCTGGCCATTGTTAGATTGTTCTTAATTTCAATGTCTCTGGCTATATTTTGTTTGCTTTTTTCTTTTGTTGACTATGTTCCAGTTAAAGGTGAG
>VMDR010027532.1:0-13532 GCA_007922815.1 Macrotus californicus | reverse complement strand
TTCATGACTTGGAATACTTCTTGCCAGCCCCTTCTTGCCTGCAAGGTTTCTTTTGAGAAATCAGCTGACAGTCTGATGGACACTCCTTTGTAGGTTACTGTCTCCTTTTCTCTTGCTGCTTTTAAGATTCTCTCCTTATCTTTCATCTTGGGTAATGTAATTATGATGTGTCTTGGTGTGTTCCTCCTTGGATCCAACTTCTTTGGGACTCTCTGAGCTTCCTGGACTCCCTGGAAGTCTATTTCCTTGGCCAAATTAGGGAAGTTCTCCTTCATTATTTGTTCAAATAAGTTTTCAATTTCTTGGTCTTCCTCTTCTTCTTCTGGAACCCCTATGATTCGGATATTGGAATGTTTAAGAACATCCTGGAGGTTCCTAAGCCTCTCCTCATTTTTTTGAATTCTTGTTTCTTCATTGTGTTGTGGTTGAATGTTTCTTTCTTTCTTCTGGTTCACACCATTGATTTGAGTCCCATTTTTCTTCCCATCACTGTTGGTTCCCTGTACATTTGCCTTCATTTCCCTTTGTGACCAAATTCAACCAAGTCTGTGAGCATCCTGATTACCAGTGTTTTGAACTGTGCATCTGATAGGTTGGCTATTTCTTCGTCGCTTAGTTGTATTTTTTCTGGAGGTTTGATCTGTTCTCTCATTTGGGCCACTTTTGTTGTCTTGGCATGCCTGTTACGTAGTAAGGGGCGGAGCCTTAGGTGTTCAGCAGGACGGGGCAGCCACTTCGCTGCGTTGTGATGCTGTTTGTGGGGGAGGGGACCGAGAGGGAATAATGGCGGTTGCTCCACTCTCTGCCGGTTTTCAATCACTTTCCAAGCTACCCACAGTCAAATTGGGCCCTTCTGGTGCTGATTCTGGTGCTGATTCCCGGCGGGAGGGCTTATGTATGCTCTAGGACCCTGTCAGTCTCTCCAACGAGCTCTCCTGTGAGGCTGGGAGTTTCTCCCACTGCCACCTCCTCAACTCCCACAGGAGTTTTCAATCGGATGCTTTGAGGCTTTATTTCCCCATGCTGGAACTCTGGGTTGCGGGGTCTGTCTCACTCTTCAATTGTTCCTCCCCGTTTATCCTCACGAGGGAGTAGGACGCCCGGTCCGCAGCCACCACCTCTCCCGGCCAGCCGCGCCTTTCCCCGATCCACCAGCCACCGCCCCACCACGCGAGTCCTCTCTGCCCCTCCTACTGGTCTGGATGTATGTTTCTTAATTTCTTGGTTGTTGGACTTTCATACGGTTCAATTTTCTGTCAGTTCTGGTTGTTTTTTGTTTTAAAATTTGTTGTTGTCCTTCTTTTGGTTGTACGAGGAGGCACAGTGTGTCTACCTATGCCTCCATCTTGGCCAGAAGTCCTCTATTTATTTATTTTTATAGAGATGGAAGGAGGGAGAAAGAGAGATAGAGAAACATCAATGTGTGGTTGCCTCTCACATGGCCCCCACTGGGGGACCTGGCCCGCTACCCTGGCATGTGCCCTGACTGGTAATCAAACCAGCGACCCTTTGGTTCACAGCCCACACTCAATCCACTGAACCACAACAGCCAGGGCTCTTGAGTCATTTTTTTTTAAATAACTTCCCATCCCACCCAACCCCAGTTCCTGGAAACCACCATTCTACACTCTGTCTCTGTGGGTTTGACTACTCCAGATACCTCATATAAGTGGAATCATACAGCATTTGTCTTTTTGTAACTGGTTTATTTTACTTAGCATAATGTCCTTGAGGTTTATCCATGTTGGAGCATGTGTCAGACTGTCCTCCTTTCTTAAGGCTGAATATTCCATTGTCTGTATATACATTTTGTTTATCTATTTATCCAACAATGAACATTTGAGTTGCTTCCACATTTTAGCTATTGTGCTTCCTGAGTTCTTCATACCCTCCCCTTTAGCTCCTCCAGAGTCTAGAGTCTATCAATTACTTCTTTTTTTTCCCCACATTGAAGTGAATTCTCTCCATTGATGTCTGCCCATTATCCTATACAGATGTTCAGGATGGTGAAATTCACCCTCTACATCTTGGGTTTTGCTCTTTCTCTTGTCTTTTTACTACTTCAATTTCACTTTTGAAAATAATCTATTCCCCAAATTTCTACTTCCACACTACTTATTCACTTTTTGAAAAAATTAATATAAATATTTCTTGCATTCAAAAAAGTATAAACAATGATGTGATAAACACCTGTTTACTTACATGGGTTAAGAAAAAAAACTACTGATATCCCCATTCAGAGCTGCATTGGGATTTAATCTTACTCTTAATCCTTCTACCACCATCCCCCAGACACACACACACCAAACGACCTTTTTTCTCATGCCTTCTCTGCAAACTTACTTGACCCTTCTCCCTGGCACTATCTCCTCTTGGCTACCATGATGCCAGGATATCCTGATTCCCAGCCTATATCTTTGATCCCCTTTCTCTGCCCTTTAGGGGGGAAGGAGGGGAGAAAGAAACATCAATGTGACAGAAAAACATCAATTGGTTGCCTCAACCAGGGATCAAAACTACACCCTAGGTATGTGCCCTGATGGGGGATCAAACCCACAACCCTTTGGTACACGGTAAAATGCTCCAACCAGCTGAGGCACCTGGCCCAGGCCCTTCTCTGCTTTCTGTAGCTCCTCTTCCCTTTCCAAAGTTTGGACAGTTGTCATCTACTTCTCTCTCTATAATAGCTATTCTCTATATTACTCATTTCAATTATTTTATCTCTCATTGACTACCAAATCTCAATGACTTCCTAATCAAAATCTTCCATCTATATTTTTCACACATGTTCCATTTCCAAATTTCTATTTGCATGATAGACATGACTAGACTGTTGTAATAGCACCTCAAATCAGCAAACCTCAGGGCTTTACCCTCAACCCTGTCCAGTTTGACATTCTCAACAATGACTCAGATGGGAATATATGAGCTTATAAAATTTGTGGGGCATTGTATATCTGGAAAACAATATGAAATCAAAAGACTTACGTTGAATACAACAGGAGAAAAATTAACAAAGGTCAATGTAAGGGCCTGACCATAGTTCTAAGTACCCAATCAGAGAGGTCATAAATCAGGAGTTATTGAGAGGAAAGGCACAAAGGATTTTATTAAGTGGCAAGAGTACTGGGCAGCAACTGTGAAAAAAGCTAATGGAATCTGAGGCTGTAAAAGATAAAATATCTAGAGCAAGGAAGGAGTGTCCTCCTCAATTTACCAATGTTTAAGGCCTACAGTGCTGATTCAAAGCAAAGCTACAGGAAACTTGGTGGGCATTGAGACTGGAGCAACTGGGACCATGAAAGTATCTAAAATGGGTCATATGGCCATGTCCTCAAGTCCATCCAGAAGAAGAGAGATTAGACAGGCTCTTTGTAGCTCCATAGTATACAGCACCATCAGGAGGCACTACAGGACATTGATTCAACCCAGGCCATTGAGGAACTCTCCAACTCTGAGCTGCAACCAGGGAAAGAACTTTTGTGGAGGTAGTGGGCAACTAAGAAAGGTTTCTAAATTCAGTGGATATGCAGATGGAAATTCCAGCATCCTCTCTTCAAATCTCCAGCATGACCAGGATGCTTGATTATGTGTACCTGCCTAGAACTGAATTGCCGTGTAAGATATTAAAGTTAAAAAGCCAATGTTCATTCTTATAGCCACAGGAGGGGGGAAAAGCAATTAGTGATTTAAGAAAAATTTTAATTCAGAAAACTGGTAATACAGGAGAACTTCCTTGACCCATCAGAGGGTATCCATTGAAAAAATAAGGGCTAACTAATATCATTCTTGGTTGTGAAACATTGAAAGTCCTCCCTTTAAAGTCAGGAACAGGAAAAGATAGATGCCTCTACCACCACTACCATTAAGCAATTTGCTGGAGTTCCTAATGAAGTATCAAAAATGTTTCGCCTACCTAAGAGAACATAAGGCAGAAAGGGCATGCTACTGATCTGGGTTTGATACCCAGCCCTATAGCTTACAATTTATGTGACCTTGGGGAATTATTTAACCATAAATGTTTCTCATCGGTTACATGAACAATCTTATATACCTCAAGGAGATTCTGTGAGGGATATGCCTCAATCAGGGTAATTTAGGAGAGTTTAGTGAAGCAACTATTTACAAAGTTGTGGGCAGGACTAAGGAGACCCAAGAGATGATGAAGCCTCCCCAGATCAGCAGCAGAGGGAGCTATTACCTGAGGGAGTGATTACCAAAAGTAGGAGAGAAATGGAGCTGAAGCTGCCTCTCTGTAACCAGCTGTGGGAGAGGCCACCTCACAGGACCTGTGGCCTTCAGTAGAAGAATACTGCCATCCAACCTGTGGCCTTTTAAGAAAAAAAATACTCCAATATTTCTCTCCTCCCATCTGCCAATCTTCTGCCTGTGTCTCTTATCAGCTGAAGTCAGAGGGCAAAAGAGCCTACTTGGTGCAGTCTAAGGGGTCTTCCCCCTTGGGGCATAGAACTGGGTGAAAAAGGGTGGAGAATGGATCTGGAGAGGCAATTGGCAAATACCAACTAAAGTGCTTCATAAACTTTAGTCTTTTTCCTCAGTCTTCCCACCTGCATTTTTCTCATCAAGCAATGCTGAGTTGTAAATTGAACATTTTTTAGCCACTCTTATACGTTTCCAAAGAGCCTCAATTCAATTCATTGTTTTATTTGATTCCCATCACACTTTATTAGGTAAACTAGGCAAGTGGTATTATTCTGAAGCTTAAGAGATTAAATGACCTTCCAAAGATCATAGAGGGTCCAAGGCTATAACCAAGATTCATTAGATTTGTAAGATATCCCAGATATGCAGATACTAAAAATGTTATTTGAAGATGAACACTTTGAGTAAACTAATGGATCTTAAACATTATCATCATTCAGCTACTTTCATCAGGCAGAAAGTTGCATCTCCAAACAATGATTTGACTCCACTCATAACAAAGAATATATGTATGTACAGTGTATATGCATATATATAATTTACAATACAGAATATATATACAAAAATAAATATGTTATTAATAAAAGAGAAAGAGGAAATCAGAACCAATTAATGGAGCCCAATTCAAATATGCTAATTATAAAGGTTACTCTAGCGGCTATGTCTGAGCATCAGATTAGATTCTGAGCTTCTTGGCATCAATAAGTTACACAATTCTCATTATCAGAAAAGAAGCAACACACTATTTTCTCAGGGAGGAAAAAGGGAAATGTTCCTAGAAGAAAACTGTATAATAGATTTCTTGTGGAGAAACCTTCCTTTTATGTAAGACATTGAGTGACATAATGGACAGTGTCTTTGACAACAGATTCATAACTAATAAAAATGAGTGTTTTCCATGGCTGTTTCTTGAAACAAGGGCACAACAGTAAAGTACATCTCAGTGAAAGTGATTCTGGGAGAAGTTAAGGTAATGGTCCAGGCATAAAATTTCCTGGCATGCTAGCAGTGTCACTGGTGGACCTTAGAGACCCTGAGGGAAAAGGAGTGTCCTTCCCTTTGAGATCAGCTCCCCAAGTAGCATTTCTGTCAGGCAGGCTTTTGATCGGCAGATATCTGGAGGTTGTTCTCTCCATCAGGGTCAGCAGTGAGTGCTAGGGTCAGACCCTGCTGACTGAGGGAATTCTTGGACTTTGTGGAACAGATCAGGAGGCAGTAGGGCTGGGCTGAAAATGTATCATGACAAGATTGTGATTTCTCCTTCATGGAGCCATCAGTTCCTGAAAGGTAGCAGGTTAGAACTTGCTGGGGTAAGTGATACAGCATCGTCTCCCCACCGTCCTCCAGCAATGTGTTTTCAACTATCAAGGAGTAAAGGGACACAAACCAACTCAGATAAAAAACACTGTCCATAAGGATAAAAAAAGATAAAGAAAAAAGATTCTCCCAGATTCACCTCATTCAAGCTTAAACCTCAAATACAACTTCCCCAAAATGCCATACAGTCTGCCAACAATAAGAATCTGCCCCTCACCTTTTGCAGGAAATTATAGAACAGGGCTAGTTGGAATTCTTATCTCTGAACTTTAACGCAGGTGAAATGAGATGAAAATGGATTTCAGAGATGGACTTGAAAGGAACTAATGTAGGACTTACCATCCATTGCCACCTCCAGGCACCAAGCACGTTAAAACATAACCTCTAATCTTCCCTATTTACCATTCAGGTAGGTGGTATTACCTCCATTTTATTTCTTGGATTGGAAAATGATGTTCTGAGATGATAAGCAATTGGACAGGGTTACACATTGATAGAGCTGCATTTGATCCCAGCTTTCTCTGACTCACACAGGGCTCACACTGCCAGTTCCCTCAAAGCAGCAGAAGGCTCGGTGCTTTGGCCTCTGTGATTTGGAGAAGGATATTTCTGGGCTCCCTGGCTGCTTGTGTATGAGCTGCGTGTCTTACCTGAGTCTCAGGTTCCTGGCTGGGTATTGGATACAACTGCCCCTTGCCCCTGCATAGCTCAAAACTGGACACATCTTGACCCACCACACTCTGGGGCCAGCTTTCCCAGATTTATCCATATCTCTCATTGGCCTTCACAACAGTCTGGAAGTCGATAGAGCCAGATAGATGAAACTCATTACAGTACAGTCAAAAAGATAAACCTGCCTCACACACCCATGCACACATATGCCTGTACACACACACACACCCTCCCCCAGCTGCCCAGTCCCAGGAGAGCATGTGTGGGAAGATGTTGTGTAGCTGAGAAACTGGGTGTCTGTCAAAACCCATATGCTGTCTCAGATGTAGACAGCATAGCCCTAGGACACAGAGCTGGAGTGATGCTCTGTTGACTGCCCTGCATATCTGGTTTAGTGGGTTTTTCCCAATTACAGCCCCTGACCCACCCATCCCTACTCCCACCCCCTCCCCCCCCAAAAGAAATTAACAATAGAAATGGCTCTGTGTTATTGATTCCATATTATGTTTTGTGTTGTTTTCCTTGACCTTCATCTGACTTACTCTCTTCATCTCAACATCCTATAAAGTGAACAATGCAGAAATGATGGGTAAAGGTTGATCTTCTGGTTAGAAACATTTTGATTTATTCTTATGGGTGTATTGAATTTCATTCTGGCAAAACATAATTGACTCACCTGCCTCCATTTTTAAAGAGCGTCTGCCAACACCTGTGGTTGCTGACCGGTTACAAATAAATCAGCACAGTTAAAACTTCTGTTTGTTTCAGTGACATCAAGGGCTATCCAAAATACAAGTGCCATGTTTTCAGGGTCTTATATTAGCTCCTCTTTTGTTGGGATCTGCTTGGCAGAAGTCCTGAGTTGCCTCAGGAAGCTTGTGGTCAAGATGGCAGGGCACAGCCAGAAAGACAACTGACATTTACTGAACGCTTACTGTATGCCAGGCACTTTCCTTCAGTTACCATTTAGTTCTAACACAACACTAAGGGGTAGGATTTACTGTCCTCATGGAGAGGAGACAACACAGACTTACACAGTGAGTCACTGGCTGGGTCAGGATCTGAACCCTTTTCTCTCTGATTACAAAGCCCATTTTCTCTTCCGTCTGCCATGTTCCTCTCTCCATTTAACCCCTAGGAGAATCAGGCACTGAACTCCATAAATCAGTCATTCATGACAGGCAAGCAGTCCTGGAGAGAAAGTCTCTCATATTTTGCTGAGCAGGTCTCATCCTGATGCAGACAGATGCAGTTCTCTGGAGGGAAAAATAAATCTCCATTTTTTTTAACTTAGTGTTATTCTTAGTTTTAGTCTGATTCTTTTTCCTACAGTCCCACCTTCATCTTTCTTCCCAGCCTTTATCATTCTTTTTCTCACCTCCCAAATCATTTCTCAATTTTCCTTTTTTCCTCTTAGCTGATTTCTTGCCAAGTCAAGAAATGGCTTTGTTCAGCTAAGAATTCACCTAACATGTATTGAATCACCTACTACCTGCCAATGAGAGACAGACAAGAAAAGCAACCATGAAGGACTGGTTGCTCCTAGAACACAGAGGAAGAAGTAGTTGAGCAAGGCTGCAGGGGTCAGGAGAGCTTCCAAAAAACAGTTTCCTCATCCAGGATAACCCACCCTGACACCAATACAATCCTTTACAAACAGAACAGAAGTCTAACCATTACTCTTAGGATGTTCTTTCATTCAACAGAGGTAGCATTTGTGGTGTTCAAGATCTCAAACTCTGGAGCCACCAAATGCCTATGATAAAAATCCCAGGTCTACCATCTGCAAGCTACAAGACCTCTCCACACCACCCCTTATCCATCCGTAAAATGGGGATGATAGTGCTTACCTCTTGGGATGTTCACAAAGTGCCTAGAGCATTGCCTGGCACAAGTTAGCACTGTATAACTGTTAGCTGTTATCCTTCTCCTTCACTCAGTACCAAACATTTATGGAGCCCCTCCATGTAAAAGTTCCATGTAGGAGACAGTTTTGAATATCAAGAAGCACCATAGGCTAATAGCTAATGGCATGGAGTTTAGTGTCAAGTGCAAATTCTGCAACCACCCTTGTGACCACAAGCAAGCTACTTATACTCTCCAAGCCAACTTGCACTTATGTAAAATGGGAATAGTGATATCTGTCTCACAGTGTAAGGAATACAGGTGAAAATAATAGAAGGCTCTTAGCCCAGAGCCTGTCTCATGCACGGTGAGGGTAGAATGCATGGCAATGCTAATGTAATTGCAGGCACGGTGGCAGGTCCAAGAAACTGACTCAGTGGAGCTTTCAGCCAGGTAGAAAAGCAAACTCTACAGCCCCAAAGTGGGGAAGCTTGTGATAGCAGGAACTTCACTGAAAACTGAACACTCAGTTTATATATTGAGGAAAGACACTCTGGGTAGTTTTCTCATGGACTCAGCCATCCCCCAGGATGTTCACCTGAGACAGATCAAACAAACTGCCATGTAGGATCTGGGTGTCTGGAAAACCCAAATTCTACCTGTGTGAAAGATGTATAGAATCCTCAAACACGTTCTAAAGGGAAAGAAAGTATCTCAACTGTGATGTCTTTTCCTCAGCTAAGTGAGGAAGGGGCAGGCACCCTATGGACAGTTCAATGTGGGACTGGAGCAAATAATAGCACTTGACTGAGAGTCAGCCTAATCGGCCTCAAACACTTGATAAGTGTGTTTTAATACCTTTACTAGACAGTATAGGTTAAAGCACTGGGCTGCTTAAACTTTTTCAAAAGAAGACAAAGTAGGTATGTGTGTGTATATAAATGTTTATCAGGTTTATTTGTTCTTCAACTCATCTTCCTGAAAGAAATGTATAAAATGTGTTGTTATTAAGATTATTTTAAAAGAAAAATAGTGGCAGACAATCCTATTAAGGAAAAAAGAATTGAAACCAGTATGTTAATTTTTTAAATTCTATTTTTTAACAATATGTGAATGTGCTCATATGCTCCCACACACACATTTTATTTATTGTTTTTTATTATTTATTTATTTATTTATTTATTCCAAAGGGATTTCAGGTACTAACAGCAAACTGCCTTTGATCACAATTTGCCTTCACAGAGTAGTTCTCAGAATGGGACGCAAGGACCCAGGCAAGACGTTCAGTTGCACCCACTTTACAAACCTAGTCCCCGCAGTCCTCAGCATCTAACAGTGTTTTATGGGGACAATGCCAAGGAGGGCGATGGGTGAGCAGTCAAGCCCCCATGTGGAGACCCCTCACTGCCATGAACACTGATGTTTGGTGGGCAGGTGAGCCAGGAAATGGGAGAGGACGCCCAAGAAGTGCTGTCCATATGTGGCTGCCAGCGGCTCCAATCTCATTTCTCTAATTCTCTTTATTATTAGAATGGAAACATTAACCTCGCTCTGGATATTAAATTAATTGGACAAATCACAGTTGCTGCCAATTAACTGTACTAGTATTTCCTCTTAATACTACACTGTGCAATTGCACATAATTACAATCTAATTTATTTGCTTTAATTAATATTTGACTTATATAAAAAGAGATGGGAGAAATTGTTCAGGAGTGTCTTTCTGCTAACAGTGTTTAAGTGCCTAAAAGGAAGACTTTTTACACTAAGGTAATTCTTTCTTAAATTCAGATGAGGTGGGTTTCAAGGAGCTCTTAGAGTAACAATACACACATGTCAATTCAGGCCCATTCATTACCCCTAATCCTGCATTAAAACTCTGTAGTTTGGTGGTTCTTAAATTATTGTCTCCCTTTATAAGGTGAAACGCTTATTCCTCATATACAGGGCATGCCTGGGCACAATTCTGAAGTCAAAATTTGTCTCTGATGCTCTTCCATGGTCCTTTCTTTCACTCCCTTGTCAGTGCCTCCCAGTAAACCCAACCCCAGATCCACACTTGTGGCCTCCCTCCCTGCAGCCCACCAGACCTAAGCCAGCTCTGCATTCCCTGGCCTGAGTCCTTACAAGTCCTGAGGAAGGAGGGGTGGGAGTGGATTGATTCACAGTAATATATCACCTGACTGATAATAGCTCTCAGCTCTTTTTAACCAAGAACTTCAAAGTCTTAGGCATGTTTAATGGTGATGGAAATGTTGCTTGTTAGTAGTAGAAAAAGATTTTTCAGATCTCAAAAAGCCTTTTAGAATTCTTTAAATTATGTGATAAACAAACAAAAACATCACAACTCCACACCCACAATAGAGACAGACGGATCCCCAGTTTAGTCAGCTACTAATTCAACCTTTATTTCAAATATTTATCAATCACCACTGTGTCCCACATTGTACCAAAGGCTAGAGATAGAGGAAGACCCCCTATATTTACAAAACTTTTCCCTTTCCACTCTCCCTAGAACTTTTAACTTTGGGGAACACAGGATTAAAAAGATGTTTGTTAGACAATTCACAGAATGGGAACAAATATTTGCAAGTTATATACCCAATAAGGGACTTATATCAAAATATATTAAGGCCCTGACTTGTGTGGCTGAGTGGACTGGGCATCGTCGTCCTGCAAACTAAAACATTGTTGGTTGGATTCCCAGTCAGAGCACATGCCTGGGTTGTGGGCCAGGTCCCCAGTAGGGGGTGTGCAAGAGGCAGCCAATCGATATTTCTCTTGTATATCAATATTTCTCTCTCTCTCTCTTTCTCCCTCCTCTCCCCTCTCTCTTAAAATAAATAAAAATAAAATCTTAAAAATATATTCATATAAAGTACTCTTAAAACTCAAGAATAAAAAGTGACCTGCCCTGGCGGGTGTGGGTCAGTGGATTGGGTGCCAGCCTGTGAACCAGGGTGTCACTGGTTTGGTTCCCAGTGGGGGCACGTGCCTGGGTTGGAGGCCGGGTCCCTGGTAGGGGATGCTTGGGAGGCAATCACACATTGATGTTTCTCTCCCTTTCTTTCTCCCTTACTTCCCCTCTATAAGATAAATAAATAAAATCTTTGGAAAATAAAAAAAGGACAAGTGACCCAATTAAAAACTGGGAATTTTTTTAATTAGAAAAATTATTTCTGCTCCTTTCATACACCTTATTGTTCAGGAAGCAGTCTTACACACATATCTGAGATAACGCACTATCACATACTCTGTTTAAAGACAAAGCACCATAGGTAAGCCTGATCAGCTGTCCAGAGTTCTCAGCTTATAGGATCTTGCTTCCTGATTTTACATTAATTTCTGAAAATCAGAAATGTCATCTCCCAAAGAAAAATAAGAGGATTGTAAAAAAAATCATTCTATTCAATATTATACTTATAGAAATTGAGTGTATTTTCTTTAAGAAATCAAAATCTGAGAAGAAAATGCCACTTAATATCATTGGTATGTCAGTATAGGTCAGCAGGATAATATACTGTGATAAGCTTGTATTTTTTATACCAAGCAGATATTCTAGTCCGAGCTTTAATATGCTTCCCATGTTTCCTACTACATGCTTCTTTTCTACTGCTTCTCATCCTTTTCCATATTTCATATCAGAGGATTGGTACAGCCTTTAAAACTTCATTAACAAGAACAAATCTAATATTCATAAATTTCTTCTCAAAAAGCACTCTAACCCATCAGATAGCCAGTAGTTTCATTCTTGTGAATACTCTAGCCATGAAAAATCTCAATAGGACACATATGAGTCCAATGAATAGAAGAAAAGATCTATTGAATTTTGGAATGTTTGTTGCATTGGATCAGTCTGGGACTAGGAAACCTAACCTCCCTGTAAACAGGAAGCTAGATGCGAGAGCTTCCATAATATATCGTCCATTTATTCTGTAGGCCTAGACGGCTACTGGTCGCTGATGCCCATGTTGATCAGTCATAGAGCCAACACTTGGAGTTTCAACAATAACATCTAAATTATTCCTCTTGTGCTGAGGAAGTAAGATACCACCACCAGAACATACACCATCATTGCCGAGGGCATGTGCACCGAGGGTCACTTCTTCAGCTTTAGGTTGGAGCAGTTGAGCACTAAGAATGGGACTTGGTACAAATTCTTCTTGTTGGGGTAGCACAGGCAGCTGTCAGCCTCAAACCAAGAATTTCAATTGCTATTTCTTCAAATGGCCATTAAACATACGGAAGATTCTTAACATCGTTAATCATTAGGGTAATACAAATCAAAACCACAATGGGATATTGCTTCACATCCATTAGGATGGCTATGATCAAAAAGATAGAAAATAGCAAATGTTGGTGAAGATATGGAGAAATCAAAACCCTCATATATTGCTGATAAGAATGTAAAATGGTGCAGGTGCTTTGGAAAACAGTTTGGAAATTCCTCAAAAAAATAGTAACCATATAATCCATCAATTCTACTCTTAGATATACACTAAAAAAAATGAAAATATATGTCCACCAAAAACTTGCACAAGAATGTTTACAGCAGCATTATTCATAATAGCCAAAAGGTGGAAACAGCTCAAATAACTAGCAGCTAAAGAGTGAATAAACAAAATGTGATATAGTCACACGACAGAATATTATTTGGCAATAAAAAGGAGTGAAGCACTAATTCATGCTACAGCATGGATGAACCTTGAAAATATTAGGCCAACTAAAAGAAGCCAGTCACAAAGGACCTCATCTTGTTAGACTTCATTTATATGAAACGTCAAGAATAGGCAATTCAGAGAAACAGAACGTAAATTAGTATTTCCAGGTACTAGAGGGAGGAGAAGATAGAGAGGTATAGGTTTTCGTGGTAATGAAAATATTCTAGTAGCACAACTCTGTTAATACACTAAAAATCAATAAATTGTACACTTTAGGAGGTATTTTACAGTATGTGAATTACATCTCAATAAAGCTATTATATTTTTTATTTTTTTAATTACTTTATTGTTGTTCAATTACAGTTTGAATTTTCCCCCCACCACTCTCCCCCCATCCCAGCCAATCCCACCCCCCTCCCCCACTCCCACCCTCCCCCTTGGTTATGTCCATGTGTCCTTTATAGTGGTTCCTGAAAACCCTTCCCCCCACTATTCCCTCCCGGTTCCCCTCTGGCCATTGTTAGATTGTTCTTAAGTTCAATGTCTCTGGTTGTATTTTGTTTGCTGATTTCTTTTGTTGATTATGTTCCAGTTA
>VMDR010027531.1:0-13538 GCA_007922815.1 Macrotus californicus | reverse complement strand
GTACTTAAAATCAGAGCATGACATATAACAGACACACAAAATTTTGTATTGTTAATAAATAAATTAGACAGATGTGTGCAAGCATGTATATAAGTTAATTAACCTAAATTACATAAACCATACATGATATTCTCCTGCAAAAAAAAAATTCAAATCACCACCCAAAAAATGTACTACATCGCTCATTCACTATGTTGGTCGAATTTAAAGATAAAAACACTTCTGCAAAATAGATTTGTGATTTACTAAAACATTGCTAAAAGCTCAGGTTTTTTCTGGTGCCAACAGAGAAAACTGCCACTAGTGTTTTGAACCGAGTCTTACCTTGTGCATCTGAATTAAATTAGCTTTTTCCTGGTATCAGATGAATAAACACACTTCCCTCATGGCACTGTGCCAGTAGAATAATGCACCTGAAATATGTTAATTTTCTTAATGACCTTACAGTCTGTCATAATAAAGTAATCATGTCCAGGCAACAAGATTAGCATGATTTGTACATTTTGACAAAAGTACTTAAATGGCAGCTTAATTATTATTGAAATTTACCTCCAAATGTATTAAAGGTCCAAGTTTTGTATGACAGTGTTTTATCCCAGGTTTCTAATTGTTTCTTATTTTCCGATACTATTTAATCATCAGGTCGGTTTGACACATACACTCTTAAAACAACCCTTAGACTTGCAGGCCCTCATTTAAGATGCTGGAGAAAAGCACCCATGTGCACGCTCAGTGTTGCAAGTCAAGCCAATGGCACCACATATGTTTTCTGTTATGATATGGTTACAATTTTACATGTAGAATATGTGGAATATATGTACTTTCTCAACTCTTTTTATCCACATCCTCTAAAGTTTATACCCCCTCGAGGTAACCTTATACTTACCACTCCCTAAAGACTTGAGCCCAGACAATCGGTTCCCTCACTTCTATCCTGTGGTAGCCAAGATTGCACTTGGCGGCGGAAGCTGTAATAGGTTAGACTTTGTTAGACCTCTATGAAGCAGCAAACAGAGTATCTACTCCCTGATTTCCTTCCCCTGAACATGTTTCCTATTACCATGTAAGAGATTAATAAATATATTCCCTGTAGCCATAATTATTTGATATCTAGACACAAAAAAATGAAACATAAAATAGTTCAGGATTATAATTCAATAGATATGTCCTTTGTTTCCTTTTTTATTAAATTTATTGGGGTGATATTGGTTAATACTGTTATATAGGTCTCAAGTACACATTTCTGTGATGCATGCTCTGGATATTGCATTGTGTGCCCACTACCCAAAGTCACATCACCTCTTTCGCCATACCTTTTACTACTTCGCCCCCCTCTTCCCTCTGGTAACTACCATACTGTTTATGTCTATGAGTTTCAGTTTCATACCCCACATATAAGTGAAGTCATGTGGTTCTTAGTTTTTTTCAAACTAATTTCACTCAGCATGATATTCTCAAGGTCCGTCCATGTTGCCGCAAGTGGCAGTATTTCATCTGTTCTTATGGCTGAGTAGTATCCCACAGCATCTTCTCTCTCGAATCCTCGAGAGATTTGATTGCTTCCGTGTCTTGGCCACCATTTTGAAACATAAGCTGTACATACATGCAAATTGAACGTTGTTTCACCTAGTTATAAACAGTTTAGAATTGCTTCAGGGTTTGACTCAGTCAGACATGCTAAAGCCATAGTACTTAGAAGAAAAAATTGATGACAAGAGTGACAATCCACAGATACGTCATCTGCAACTCTCAGAAAAGCCTATTTGACTTTCAGGTTGTCAAACAGATCCAGTGACTTGTCACAAAGGAACTAAAATATTACAAATATTTACAAATCTAGAGTTCTCGTGTAGCTGCTAACTGCTCTCCAAACGGAGTGCGTGTGGAGCAGAATGTCAGGAAGGACCAGTGGGAGTCCGCCAGAGTAAGAGCCTGAAGGAACCAGCGGCGAAGAACAGGGCAGGGCCAGGGTCATTTTGGTCGATGCATCCAGGCTTATACTGCGGCTTATTTATTATAAGCTCAAAAGTTTGTTGACTGTCTGGCCAGCTCACTATCCTTCCTTGGTTTCAGGCCATTCTCCCCTGATTTTGTCACATCCAAGTATTAGCCTTTGAAAAAGAGAGGCCTAGACCCCGAATTTAGGGGGAAAATGAACCCCTTCCCATGTGCCACCGGGTTACAACACGTGTGGTTACCGCTGAGGCACTTTCAGCTCCGGCAGCTTTCTCCATAACGGTGCTGGTGTCATAAATGGGCATGATTTTGGTATCTTACTCTCCCCTGTACAGATGATATTAGACCTGCTCAATATCTTCTCACCTAATGGGTTAATAAGGTGCTCGATCGAGAGCTGACCAACTTGTCACAGCAAGCTATAATAAACTGGAAATACAGGGTGAGACAAAAGAAGGTTTACAGTCGTTCATATGGAAAATAATACATCACTAATAAATAATAATACAAGAATAAACTCTGTGTTTTGCATACAACTGTAACCCCACTTTTGCCCCACTCTGTATATTCATTTACATAAAATCAGTGACTTTGTAAACTGCATCAGGAGGTTTTCACATGTCCTAATTTGCCCAAGACAATTAATTATTCAGATGTTGTAAGAAAAACAAAATGAACTCTGCCTTCCCCTTTTCCTTGGGCATTGTAGAGCGAAATCGAGCCATCCTCAAGACCAAGGATCGGCGGAGCTTTTTCTGCAAAGACTGGATGGTAATTATTTCAGGCTTTGCATGCCATATGTTCTTTGTTGCCACGCCCTGACTCGCCATCATAGTCCAAAATTAGTCATAGACATTGGGTAAACACATGGGGGTGACTGCATGACAACAAAACTTCACTTACAAAAATTAGTGGTGGACCAGATTTGACTCACTGGCAGTAGCTTCCCCGCTCCTGTTCAAGGCTGATGGTCTCGTTATTTCGCCAATGATCACTTACATGGTTTCTTACATTCCTGACAATGCCTGTCACTCAGCAAGATGACCACAACTACATGTAGAGGTTTAGAAAGGATACTAAAAGAACAACTACGTATTAAAAATTAGGTATAAGTTCTAATAATGCATTCTTTTTAAAAATATTTAGAAAAACATAGAAGAGTGGACCAAGAGAGGAAGATGACTAAATTAATAATTAATGGCATGATTCCTAAGTAGCATAAAAAAGAAAACAATTCCTAACACCAAAGGACACAGCTTAAAACTCCAGTCACTCAAGGGGACATTTCAAATAATAATTTGTTGTGAACTGGTATGCCAGTGACAAGCTATGTCTATGACCAGTCAAGAACAACAGAAAATTGTCACTAGGCAACTACAGTAGCTGGAGACAACATGGAAAACAAAGTATTTTTAATTTGTCCACCCACTTGCAGCAGGATTAAACCCAAGAATTACAAACCATTCTCTCTACAAATGCAAAAGAATTTTTATATGTTTGAACAAATGGAGAAAACAAAGATATTCCAAAACATTTGGTAAGCCTCCTCCACAAAGCATGTTTCAAACCACAGAACTTGAAAACAAAGTTAAAAGAAGTGAAGAACTGTTGTGTAAAGACAGCTGTATAGTTCTCTTCCATTGCACTAAGGGTCTTTCTAAAGAGCAACACTAAAACAATCGACACATTTTTTCCCAGTTGGTCAACAAAATCTCTTATTAGACTGTTGAACTCAGAGTCATGAAGAATGAATTATTATTCATCATCTCTGTGAGTAGAAGACATGGATAATATAGGTATGCTAGTCAAAACAGTAGATGCTAAGCAAATTATTTTTCAATTACATTGATTAATCTACTAGCCCTAATGAAGTCTAGAAATCACGGAGTTGCTCATTATGTCACTATCTCGCCTGGGTAGCGGGGCGTTCCCCTACAGTGGAAAACTCCATGGTCTGCCCCTCAGTGATGTGCTGCAAAGGCCAGAGTTCTCAGGAGAAGACTGGAGAATTCAGAGCTGTACCACTTGGCAATGCAAAGCCGGCTCCCATCCCTCGAAATTAAATTAATCCCTCAGCATTGCATGAGCAGGCTGCTTTCCAGGATAGGAAAGAAGTCACACAGATGTTTCCAACAAAATTTCCAAAAGATTTACCTTTCTGGGAAAAATTGACTCCATTCAAAGTAAGAATTTTACCAATCCTGTAAGAATGAACATAAGCAGAGGGCTGGAATTTGCCTTTCTTAAAGGAAAACACACACACATCGTACAACCAGACACATCTTCTGAGCGTCCAGATGTCTTCGCGGTGCAGGGGGATGATTTTTAAAACTCCACAGAAATCAGAAAAGGCACCAAGACCACGATGAGAAGGCGCGGCAAGTCTGAGGAGTGAGAATGCACAGACCTCTCTTGGACTGCCAACTTGATTAGCTCTTCTTGCCGGGAAGATGCCGCAACCACTGACACGCCAAAAGAAAGACCCAAAACTATGCCTGACTTCAGGTCAAAGGTGAAAGAAAGAAATGCCAAGAAGACGAATGCTTACAGAAGAGACCTGTGAAACAAGGTAGTAAAGACGGGTTTTATAGAAGATGAAATCCGGTGTGGAACAGATCATGTCTGCTTGTGAATTTTAATGCAGATGAAGGAACAAGAGGGCATACATAAAAATTAGGGAAAATCTGATTCAAAACATATGTCACGCAGCCCTTCCTTGCAAAGAGTCTTAAATGAATGCACAGAGCATCAGGCAAAGAGTGTATGTCCAGGTGAGGAATACCAAATCTGTTAAGAAAAAGAAATTGCTTATTATCCCAGGTTAGAAGAGATTCCATAATATACAATTTCTTCAAATTTGAATGTTAATAATTTTTTTCACTTTAGAACAATACAACACAGGTTTTCATTAGAAAGCGACCTAGGGACAAGATTCTACAATTCTGATTCAGAGTTTGTCAGTCTATAGTTCTGGAATCAGAACCTTGCATAGTGAATTTAGAGATTTCCAAGTTATAAACAAATGGATTATTTTGGAGACTAGAAATCTAGAACATTGTATTTTATTTTAAAGATATAAGGAAGGAGAATAGTCCCTTCATTGCTTCTGTATTATGTCTTCTTCCCCTGGGGAATTTTTCTGTTTTATTTAATGACACTTTCAATCGAGTCACTAAACTTTCCTTATTGGCTACTGGAAATTTTAGAGCCACGTTTAGCACTTGACCAAAGCAACTGAAAGACTTTTGACATAAGCATGTCCATCCCATCCCCACTCCTTCCCCATTTTACTTCCTT
The DNA here is from genome assembly GCA_007922815.1 of Macrotus californicus. NCBI lineage: Eukaryota > Metazoa > Chordata > Mammalia > Chiroptera > Phyllostomidae > Macrotus > Macrotus californicus. Next base: position 8,285 of record VMDR010027531.1, on the reverse strand, counting down.
TCCTTAGCACGGTTTTACTTTCTTTTGCAAATATTTTATCATATTCTAATTTGCTCTAGTTTACATAACCTTTAAGTCACTTTAAATAATCTAAAACAATCCGAAGTGCAATTAGTTGCTTGGAACATTCCTGTGGAATTGAACCAGAAGACAAGAGAGCCCCGATCGCACCCTTAGTTTATCTCAACTCAGTTCCAGTGGCATTTTACAGGACAGTCAGAAAACATACTCTATAAGGCACCTAACAATGCCCTCTTGTTTCAAATGAGACTACACAAAGAAGTTCAGCGAGTAGAAAGCAACAAAGCAAACATCAAACTACAGAATGAGAACATGCATGAAATCCCCACAGTATCCATGACACAGGATTCTCTGAAAAATCCCATTTTAAAAAACACCCATTCTTCCTCCATGCTTCATGAGGAATCAGAGAGTGTCCCTGCCCCTGCAGCACCCAACACGGGATCTCGGCAATGAACCCCTCCTTCAATATCATGGCGCTGAACCCCACCCTTGTCAGCATCCACCCTTCATGACACACACCTGATCACTGAAATCGGCATAGGTAAACCATATGCTATTTGTCATGGGATGAACAGGAAGGCACAACCTCTGGTTCCTTCCCTATAGTGCTACCATTTTTTCTTCTTTCATTTTTATTCTTCTAGTCCCAGAAGCTCTTTACTAAAACTCACAATCGCAAAACTGAGTCCACACAGCCCTGGCAGTACCCAGGGAATTCTCTGCTTATATACCACTTGCTTTTTGATGGCAAGTGTTTGGGGGGTGGAAGAAAATATTTTAAAAAGCGCACTGAGACTTCAAGGCAACTGAAGTTATCATACACCATATCGTGCCAAAATCCTTATTTCTTGCGTCTCTTCCTTAATAATCTTTCTTAATAGCCCATCCATTAGCATTTACCATTTCTGATCTCAACCCAGCAAAATAAGAACTACAAAAAGAGTTTAATAGAAGGGGCATATTTACCTACTACGCTTCTTTGTATTAAACCAAGGTCTCGACAGTTTCCATTTTCTTAAATGCTTATCCTACTTCTCTTTTTTTCTCACTAGAAAGAATGTCATGATCTACAATACAAACTTATTTCTTACAAACTTTTTAAAGTAAAAACATAGCCACAAAACAGAGGAGCAATAAAAAGAAGGGGTAAGAAAAATGACTTAACAAAAGGATCACCATAATACCTGGGAGCTTTTTCAAGTTCTCACGCCTTTATTCGCTCCCCCCTGCCCCCCAGATTGTGAACTACACGTTTTCCACGTGGTATGGGCTAAAAAAGGAAGAGGAGGGCTTGTAGTTTTATCATTTCTTCTCAAGGTTCCATGAGAGACCAATTAATGTTTTAACAACTGTTTATAAGGCCACTGAGTGCACTTTATCTTTGCTACTTCACAAGCTTCCCTCCGATCATGAATATTATTCCTGCCGACCAGATGAGCAGTCATCTCTGGGACGTGGGGTGACGGGCAGAGAAATATCATCGTGATCAAATAGAATTGACTTGGGTTTTCCAACTGCTACCACTTCATCCATATAGAGAAAAGAATATGCACCACATGACCCATCTGATCATAAAGTATTTAACATCACCAGACTGCTTGGTATTGTATGACAGGAAAAAAATGTGCAGAAATTATTTTCTAGAGGAAAATTGGAAGACAAAAGCTGTTTGCCGACGATGTACTAGTGAACCATTCACTCATGGGAAATCAATCAATTTTTAGACCCAAGTTTCCAATTCATAATGTTCTTAATCTAACGGACATGAACTCAACACCAAGAATAGCACTCCAGACATTATGGGGCACATCCACGTCAAGGCAGAGTGTCTCATTTGATAGCACTAAAGTCCATTTCATTGTCTCAAGTTACAGACAGAAAAAAAAAAACGAAGTTCAGAGAGGTTCAATGACTTGCCCTGGTCATTCAGTGACACTGCCAGGTCTCTGTTCCTCGGCTGGTACCCTTGGCTCTGCCTCCTACAGGTTAATGTTAATTTCAAGTCAAAATAATTCCATCAAGGTGACTTAGACAATATTCGGTCATTTCTCTACAGGCTAGGTTTTCTTCTTCTAACCGTGACCTTCCTCCTGACAACTCCCTGACAATAAATCACTAGGACCTGATGTCCAGTCATAGTCAGGTGTACATCAAGACCCACAGGAGGGCTGAGGGGCCACAGGGCAGGTTCTGAGCAAGCTGGTCTCCTGAGAGCATCGGAAAGAAACAAAGAGGCACTGGCAGGTGTTCTTAGAGCTTGCATCGAAATTAGCACCAACCGTGCCTGCACTGCCAAAATGAAATGACTGTGTCCTGTTTAGCATAGTGTACAGTTAAATATTTTATAAACATTGTTAAGGAGCTAGAAATCATGAGTGACTAGTATTGTTACAGGGCAGTGAGCAGGGACCCAGTTGTAAGGTGGGTCACAGGGAAGTCACAGAGCTGCTGGAGTGGGCAGTGTGTTCTCTTCATGAGCATCAGCCACACCTTTCTGAGTGCTGATTCCCCAGAGGGTCAGGCGCCGTGAAAGTCAACATAAAGCTCCAAAAGGGGCTTCATCTCTGGTACCTGTCACACTCCTCCTTGGGAATACAGTGGTGATTTACACAAACCTATAACACTCAACTTCAAACCAATTAGTTTAAATTCACACAACCAAAGGCAGGCATGTCTGCGCATACCTATCAGTACTTCAGACGCAGCTGCAGTTCCCTGATACTTCAGTGGCCTGGATGCCTAGAGCTGCATGGCCAGTACATCTTGCTCTTGATGAAAATGAAGAAACTGGTCATGAAGAAATTAAAATATCTGCTCAAAATTATGTTAATAATAGGATCATATTAGAAAAAGAACTTCACAAGCACATGCTAGCAAAGGTGTTCCTTAACTGTGCACATTTTAGAGAAGAAACGGTGAGAAGGAGGAAAGAGGGAGAGAGAGAAGAGGAGAAGGAGTGGGGGAGGGGGAGGAGGGAAAGAAGGAAGGGAAGGAGGGAGGAAGGGAAGAACGGATGGACGAATTGGAAACTACAACTTGATGAACTACACATATTTCTTCTAAATATTCCCTAAACAATTACTCAAAGAATAAAAGGGAGCTTTTAGGGGAAATAACTATAGCTCTTCAACCACAAAACAATAGCATATGTCTCCAGACTATTTGTTTATTAATAATTCAGCTTTTATCACCAAATATGCCTAATCATTTCAAGTGTGAAACTCATGATGTGTCATTTCAATTCATTCTTAAGAGTGTCATCCTGGCAGCCAGTGGAGAGAATTATAGGATTAAGTGGTCTGGCTGTATATAAAACAAGAACGAAACATAAAAACCTCGCCTTCAAATGCTAGACTGATGTAATGATTTTAATGACTTGCATACTATTGTTCTTCATTCTTAGGAATGGATTATATTTCTGGAAACTGACTTGTCTGATTATGTTTCACCCAGTCTCTCTGGGTTTTGCTGCTGAATATGATCACTTCTCTCACACAAGCAGCAGGATCCAGGCATCTGCCTCTTTATTGTAGCTTCCATGGTATTTTTACTGAACGTGTGAGCCAGCAGCGCTGTGCTGAATGAAGCGCACAATTCAAATCATAAAATTTCTCATACACCAGAGAACACTTTGGAGGCAACCCAGAGGTGAAACACAATTCCTGTCCCAACAAGCTATTTGCTGCAGCCCAGGAGACACAAAAGAAGTAAGCTGTAAGAACAGTGTCTCTCAAAGTGAAGCCTGTGGACCAGCTCCCTGGGAGTTGTGTGCAGTGATAAATAAAAGAGGAAGATTCTCGGGCATCTCTTCAGATGCACACAATCCTAATTTCTCAAGGCAAATCCAAAGCATCTGTATGAGCTCACCTGGTGACCCTAAAATTTTAAAAGTAAAAATAGTCTTACTTTTTAAAAGCCCCTCTCCTAATTTTTGCTCGCTGTTTTAAAGTTTTAAGTCCATACAATTCTCAGTTTCTGATGATGTCCCCTGACGATGACTCCCAAAGCACTGTGTGAACTAGACTGGTTTCCTACCGGAGGCTCTTGTGTAACCCAAGAGGGTAATCGGAATGGGGAGGGTCAAACAACACGGTAAAAATGTCCCACCATACTGCCATGCACAAAACTTGAATGACATAGTTTAATTCTTGTCGCATCAAGAAAAACCATGGGTGGAGATGTTCAAAAGTATGTTACACATAAAATACAAATTTAGTACAAGATTTTGTATTGGTATTTCTCTCCCAAACTAGATCACAGTGCCGAGGACACAGGACTGAGACGCACAGGTGGAGCACAAGGGAAGAAGAAGCACAGGAAGGAAACAGCTGCTTTCCTTGCCATGGCCTCACCTGCTACACACCCTGGAACTTACTAAAATTCTGTGGGAGTGGTCAGACTGACCTTAGTGTGCTTGTTTTTTCTCGGAGCTGTCCATTGCCCATTCAGTGAGGAAGCATCCAGTTACCAAGCTATTCCTCATTTAAAATAATTTGGAAGGTCTGTCATGTAAATACCAATACACCACCACAGGCTGTAGACCAACCTGGGAAGTGGCCCAGATCGATCTCAAACATATCTTGCTCTTGTAAACTAAACATTGAAACCATTACTCCAGAGAAACCACTTTTCTAAACCAGTTGTTTTTCAGACTGAAAGTCAAAGGCATTGTTGTGGAGGTTGGACAGGCAAAGGCTCATGGTTGGTGAAGTCACCCAAGTTGAACAATGATGGGAGTCTCCTTCCTCCGCTACCCACAACACAGCCTCTGCTGGCTCGTGCCCCGCCCTCTCCACAGGGGACCGAGGTGCATATAGAGCTGAACTCTAATCCAGGCTGAGTCTCACAGAGCTTCCACCTCCCGTCAGTATTCCCCCTATTGCTGGGGTTGCAAAACAATGACCTGTGGGTTAGTATATCCCTCAGGCAGCTTTGTAAACACATCCTGATCAGAACACAGTGACACTCCCTTATTTACATGGTGCCTGTGACACAGTCAGAGCTGAATACTTCCGAAGAGTCCCTAGGGCCCACGAATCTAAGAATATTTACTCGCTAGCCATTCACAGGAAGAGTTTGGTTTGGGAGACCGAGTATCCCACACCCAAGGAATGTCCAGATGACCTGCAGAACGTACACTGTGGCAGGTCCACCTGAGTCTTGGGAGACTGAAAGTAAGGATGAGTCATCAGTCTGTCAATCATAATGGAGACAATTGGAATGGATGGGATTACACATATTTAGAATGAAAAAGGAAGCACCTAGAACAGAATCTACCAGGTAGAGCATGAGAATTCTGCAAAAAATGGTTAAGAGAGTGTGGCCGAGTACATAGGGAAAAAAATATGTTGAGTTTTTAATCATAGGGGTCAAAATAGAGCATTTCATAAAGAATGATCGATTGTATCATACATTTCTGAGAAAAAACATATGATAAGACTTAAAACATGTTCCTTAGATTTACTGTCATTGCCGATTATGGTGACTGCCGTTGGGAAAGCCGCGTGAGCCACACTGCAGAAGGCTGAATAGCAATGAAGAAATGAAATGGAGCAGCAAATTCAGATAATGCTTTTCATATGCTCTGCTCTGAGGGAGAAGACAGAGACAGGAGAGGGGCGAGGAAATCAGGAGGCAGCAGCTACGCCCGGGAGACACATCAGGAAGTTTCCAGAGAGCTACCCATACTCTATATCTTACCCTGGCAGATGAGCACCTGGTTGCCTGTATCCCAAATAATTAAGCTGAACTTCATGCTTTGTGTGCTTTCCACTTGTTTATAATATTTGACAATTTAAAATGTTAATAAAGATATTTTTAAACCACAGAAGAAACATAAAAGAGTAAATCTAACAGAAAGTCTGCAAAATGTGTGTGAAGATATACATCCTCATTGAAAGATATGTTTTTTAAACATCCTGTCTATTTGGAAAGGCATATCATGTTTTTTTTGGTAGGGATACCAAGAATCATGGGGATGCAAATTCTCTCAAATTGATTTGTAAAGTAAATATATTGGGTTGGCCAAAAAGTTTTAGTTTTTTTTCTATATGATGGCTCTAGTGGTGCTTAGTTGTCTTTAACTCATTCGAAACAATTTTGTTAGATTGCATTTTGACAGCTGTCACATCAGCGTGCTTTTAACAAAATTTCAAAATTGGTGAACTTTTGTGCAGCCATTTTAATATTGAAGATGGAGGAAAATACGCAATATTTTCAGCATATCGTGCTTTATTATTTCAAGAAAGGTAAAAATGCAACTGAAGTGCAAAAAAAGATTTGTGCAGTGTATGGAGAAGGTGCTGTGACTGATCAAACATGTCAAAAGTGGTTTGTGAAGTTTTTTGATACTCGATGTTTTTGGCCAAATAACCCTTTGCTGTGGTGCTGTCTTATGAACTGGAAGATGTTTAGCAGCACCCCTGGCCTCTATCTACTAGAAGGCAATAGCGAGAGAGAGCTGACATACTCAAAATATCCAAACCAATCAAGTTGTTGGTGAAAATGAAAAACACCTCTTTTAGTTTACAGGAAAAAAAAACTAAAGGTACCTTTTGGCCAACCCAATAATTCCAGTCAGCATCCAAATAGGACTTTTTAAAATGAAATATAACAAGCTAATTCTAAAATCCATATGTCCATGAGTGCTTTTCCCTTTTTGCTCAATCCAAGAGTGGTGGTTGCTGGGAGGAGGGGGTATAAGGGGACTAAATGGTAATAGAAAAAAAAAAAAGACAATAAAGATTAAATAAAAATAAAATCAAATCAAATCCATACAATGGCATGATATGATCATGGCATAGAAACAATAAACACACCTGAAAAATAAAAAGGTGAGATGACTTGCCTTGTCAGATATCAAGACATTATAGTGTATCATAAATATGGCAGCGATAAGGTCTAGAGACGTAGAGTGACTAGAGAAAGAGAGAGCAGCTTATAAATCCCTGCACATATAAATGACTTTGGACTGACGTTGCAGATTGGTGGCAAAAGGACTGACTACTCAGTAAATATGCTGGCAGAGTTGTTATTCATTTGAAAAGAAAAGAATAGGATCCTTTTCTCACTTTCTACATGAATCTTAAGTTTCTCTCTTTATAAAATACACACCTATACACATTTGACAATTAGGATAGCATCTTAATGAGCTTGGGATAGGAAAAGATCCAGAACAAGATACAAAAGATACAATCATACAGAAAATGATAAATGCAGCTATATGAGAACTAACAACTTCTGTTCCTGAAAATACACAACGAAGAGAACAGAGCAACAAGTGACCTAGAGGAAAACACTCACGGCACCAGTCCATGAGGATTAGTCTGCGGGATGTGTGAAAGTTTATATTAATCAAAAAGAAAAAGCCGAATGACCCAAAGTAAAGACTGCCCCAGCCATCAAGAGGAACTTTGCAAAACAGAGAACAAATGGACTGTAAACATGTGAGAATACATTTAGCCTCATTAGTAATTGGAAAATATAATTTAAAGCTACAAAGAGGTAGAATTTCATGTAAAAATTTAAAGTGAGTCAATGTCAATTTTACCAAGAATGTGGGGCAAGAGGACGGGTCCTATAGGCACTGCTGGTGCCCGTACAAATTGGCACGAACACTTTGGAAACGATCTGGCATGTTGAACACAGGCACCGCTGCAGCCTGTACCTCTCCCACACCTAGGAACAGGGGACTTGGATAGGAACACCCGTGGCCGCAGCACTCCCAGCGACAGCAGTCACAGTGGCTGTGCAAACAAATGCTCAACAAGTGCATGTGGTTATTGTTCTCATGGGTTCTGCGTGCTCTGTGGGGTGGGGAAATGCGTGCATGGAAATTGCATGGTACATCCATACACTCACGTTCTCTACAGCAGTGAAAATGAACGACACAGTGTTACACATGGCAACGAAAGTGCGTCTTGAACAGTGTTGAGCAAAACAAGAGGCAGGCAGTGCATACATACTACATACAAATGCATTTTCATGAAGCTCAAAACCAGTCAGCTAAGTGCACTGTTAGGGTATTTGCATGTGGTTGGACACGAAAGACAGGAAGAGAAAGGACTGTGATCCAGCAGAGACACACCGGCACACGGCTCCATTTCTTCACCTGGACCGTGAGTGCGTGGAAGTTGCTTTTATTTCTTGTAACTTTACAGTACATGTGAATGTATACACTCTTTCATACAATGTGCTTTTAAATGTTTTAGAAGAAAATGTCACATGCCTTTAAAGCTATGAAATTTTTGATGAAAAAATAA
>VMDR010027530.1:0-13533 GCA_007922815.1 Macrotus californicus | reverse complement strand
CCTTGTCTTGTTCTTTGTCTTAGAAAGCACTGAGTTTTTCACCACTGAATCTATATCTATAAATGCATAAGTCATTTTAGATCTTCACATTATTTTAGCCTAATTTTGTTATTTTTATTATTATTTTTACTTTTAGTCTAATATAAGAAACAAGTTTCAACATAAGCCTGTTTGTCCCTTAAGTTTTAGTTTGCTGAATCAGTTTATGAACATGGATGTAATTTTAAAGGGGAATGGTCTCCTTGTTAAAAGGTATATTTAAAAATATTTATATTTAAACACCGATTAAGGCTTTATCTATGTGCTAGAGACTCTAGTTGTCTTCCAGTGTGTTTTTTCTTAGGAACAGATCTTTCATCTTATTTTCCAGTTTTCTTTGCATCTAGTTATAGCCATCGCACTAAATCCTGGCACCTTGGCCAATAATCTGTAAACTTACACATTGGTGGGACTTTTGTCCTTCCTTATTTTCTTCTCTCTACTGCTTGGAATTCAGTTAAGATGGTTGGAGCTCTTTTAACACGAGGGAGAAATAAGCTTCTGTTATATTTAAGCCACTGTTATTTGCTGTTTTCTGCTTTATGCAGTGAGCCTAAGTCTCCTGACGAATGATTTTCCAAAAAGGAAAGCTTCGAGCAGCTTTCTAAGACAATTTGTTAGAAACAAATAGTCTGCAATCAGTCTAATTAATTCTCTCCCTATTCAATTCAGCTTCCAAAGAATCAGAAGGATATCCACTGTTTTAATTGGACACTTCAAAATGATGTTAAAAGAGATAACAGAGCTATAGGGAGTTCATCTGAGTCAGTTTTGAACTTAACAAAGAACAAGAGAAGCAAGACTCTTTCATTAAGTGCTAAAGTCATGATACTGTCTGCCATTATAGGAATCATTTCATGATTAATTGCAAATGGAAGAAATAACTTCACGCATTATTAATTTTCCTACATATTCTTTGGGTAATAAAATAACTAATTTCCAAAGTTCCTTACTTCTTTCTTTAAGATTTCCAGTGAAGAAGAGTGACTAGGAAAATGAAAGGTCCATAAGAGCAGAAATTTTCTTTGTTTTGCTTGTGCTACATCCCAGTGTTTAGAATACAATCTGACACATGACCGATGTTCAGTACATATGTGCTGAATAAACAAATGAGGCCTCAGTGGGTCTTATTCCCTCAAGACTTGAGTGCAAATGAAGTCTGTATAAAAGGGTGCAGGTGTGCCCTGGCTGGGTGGTCATTTGGTTGGAACATTGTCTCATACACGAAAAGGTTACGGGTATGACTCACATTCAGGGCACATACCCAGGTTGCAGGTTTGACCCCTAGTCAGGATGCATATATGAGGCACATGTTTCTCTCTCACATTGATGATATCTCCTCTCTCTCTCATCAATAAACATATCCTCAGGTGAGGATTAAAAAGAAAAAAGGCCCAGATGTAAGAGGACATTTTTTCCTTTGGCCTGTCTCTCTCTTGCGAAGGTAGTACTTTGCCCCTTGGGAAAGGAGACCATTGTGTTTGTCATAATGCCATTAGATGGTAGGTTTCTTGAATGTTGGAACCATGGTTCACAAGGACCCTGGCAGTGCCGTTTACTCTGTGGGCTTTTGTTCAGCCACAGTTGGCTGGAGCAAGAGATCAACAAATACCTGGTGTCATTGCCAGGTCATGGTTTCTCATCTTTGCTTGCTGTGGTTTCATGCTAATACTAAGCAAGACTAGAGGACAGTGAAGTTTACTGTCTATAATCAAAAGTGTTTCACATGTTTGCTACCCAGCAAATTAAATTCTTTATTTGCCCGATGAGCATTATTTCATGATTCCCTTTCGAAAAGGACTAATAATCTGAAAAATTGGAATAAGTGTGTAATTGATATCCATGTTTATTAATGGCCTAAAAGAAAAAAATTTCCTTTTGTTCTACATTCTCAGTGAGATTTATGAAGTAATAGCTTCTTCTGTTGGCTTATGAGGAGCTCCTAACTCTAACCCAGAGCTGTGGCCTGGCTCTTTGGCCTATGCTTTCAACTGCATATGGCCCAGAACACTTTCTAGTACTGATTCTGGTTGCCTGATTCCAGGGCTAGCTGGCCTTCCCAGACAAATGCTGCTTGTTCCTTTTCACTGTATCTCATCGTCTTGAACCTGACTGCTGGCCTATCCAAGTCCACTGCTGCTGCTTCTTTCCTTGTCCTTGGGCCTCTCAGCTTGATCTTGGACTTCCCGGCACTGAAGACCTGCTAGAAACCCCTTTGTTAGAATTTCTCCTGGCGTGACATGCATATATAAGCAGATGGTCTATATTTAAAGCTTTTTTTCACAAACTCAAGAAAACTCTCATTCAGAATGCCCACTATGAGAAGGATTTATGAGATAATGGAAGTTAAAGTTTAAAGTAATGTGCAAATGTAAGGTAATATAGTAATAAGTGATAATCTCTCAAAGACTTTGCTAGTATTGAGGTAAAATTTAATATACTTATTTTTATCCCATCTTCTCATAGAACAGGTTGGTGTGATTATCAAATATTTATAGAAAGGTAAACTCTTTAAGCTCTTCATATTTTAATTTTTTGTGGATACCTAAAACATTTTACAATAACAGTTTGTTTATTTGAAAACTTGAGGTCATGCTGGGTTACCAGAGGCATGGACTGATGAACTCTACCTTTATGTCATATGGGAAAGTATAAACTTAGGATCAAAAAACTATATCTGGCCCTGGCCAGTGTGGCTCAGTGGATCGAGTGCCAGCCTGCAAACCCTTAAAGGGTCGCTGGTTCGATTCCTAGTCAGGGCACATGTCTGGGCTGAGGGCCAGGTCCCCAGTAGGGAGAGGAACCATACATTGATGTTTCCCTCTCTTTCTTCCTTTCTTCCCCTCCCTCTAAAAATAAATAAGTCTTTAAAATATAGTATATCTACTGGCAACTTTCCAATTTCCTTTAAAAAATATCTAAGATTTTTAACATACTTAGTATTTAACATATTTTTCTTTGTGGAGCATTTATTCATTTGCCGTTCTCCCAGCAAATACTTACAGGGTAGTTAATATGCTCTGGGTGCTGTTCTAGGCACTGAAGCTAAACAGTGATCAAAACCAACCAAATCTATTCCCTTCCAGAGTGTACATTCAAATAGGAAGCAGCATTTAGGATTGAAATTTAAGCAAATGAACACAAAAGCACTATTTTATCCCTGCCAGATTTTGCAGTAGTGTATTTATTTTTTATTGGGTAGGATATTCTAATTCTTCATAGGATCGTCTGACTGAAACTGAGTATACATTTTGTGAGTATGTCCATGATGGTAGGAAAGTGACAGTCTTTAACCTTCATCAGTTTCTTAAGGGAATCTATAACCTATCCCCCGCCCCCTACACACACACAAAAGTTAACCTCTACTGAATTGTGAACTCTGTAAATACAAGCAACAGCTATGCCTTTTCATTAGTTTGTTCCTAATTTCTTTAAGAGACATGATTGCATATAACCCACAGACACAGGTAACAGTGTAATGATGACCAGAGGGAAGAGAGAGCAGAGGCTGAGTGGAGGTGGGCAATGGGGGGGAAGAGGACATCTGTAATAGTATCACAATAAAAATAAAGTTGAAAAAGACATGATTGCATAAAGCAGAAATAACACTGTAATGATGGATTTATTAGATATATAGGTATAGTATATAAGACAAAAAAAGTAGCACAGTGGATGAGGGTGATGTTAAATGAATTAAGACTTTAAAGTAGAAGAGGAGAAACAAAGAACAAAAAACAGATGAAACAAATAGAAACCAAATAGCAAAACCAATTTATCATGGTAAGTACTTTCAGAGATTGTCAGACTGGATTTAAAAACAAGAAACTGTTATATGCTATCTACCAGACGCACTTAAACACAGACAGAAAAAGTGTTGAAAGTAAAAAGACGAAGAAAGCCCTGGCCTATGTGGCTCAGGTGGTAGTTGGGCATCATCCTGCAAAGTGAAAGATCGCCAGTTCAATTCCAGGTCAGGGCGCATACCTGGGTTGCAGATTCAGTCCCCATTCGGGGCGTGGAGGCAGCCAATCCATGTTTCTCTCTCACATCGGTCTTTCCCTCCCTCTTTCTCCCTCCTTCCCCCTAACTCTAACAATAAGCCATTTTTTAAAAAAAAGGATGAAGAAAGATAGAACATGGAAATACTTTAAAAGATGATATTAATATCAGAATAGATTTCTATGTTAATATTACTAAAAACAAACATTTTGTTATGATAAAAGGGTCAGCATAAATGCATGTGTGTCAATAGCTTCCAAATACATGAAGTTAAAACCATCAGAACTAAAAGGAGAAATGGACAAACTCACAATCATGATTAGATACATACCTTGAGACTAAAATGAAAATGTTTAATTTTTTACTTAATTCAAATCTCACGATTCTGTTTGGTCAACTTTTTTGATATGTCATTTTGTTTATAACAACATTTTGCTACCTAGAGCTAAATTGTGTAACTTTGTCATCTTATAGCCCCATTTTCTGTGTTCCTTCCTACCCAGATCTTCAGAAAAGGAATTTCTACTTCCTCACTTCTAGTTCTTTTTATAACTTTTGCCATCTTTACTTCCTCTTTTTTAAAAAATATTTTGCATTTTCTTAAATTGTACTTTATTGATTATGCTATTATAGTTGTCCTGATTTTTCCCCCTTTACCCCCCTCCACCTAGCACCCCCTACTCCTTCAGGCAATTCATGTCTTACACATAGGTCATGTGTGTAAGTTCTTTGGCTACTCCATTCCCTACACTGTACTTTACATCCCCATGATATTCTGCAGCTATCTTTTTGTACTTCTTAATCCCCTCACCTCTCATTCATTCTCTCCTACCCACTCTCCCATCTCTTTAACCTTTGGCATTTTAATTATGATGTGTCTTGGTGTGGGCCTCTTTGTGTCCATCTTGTTTGGGACTTTGTCCTTCCTGGACTTGCATGTATATTTCCCTCACCAAATTCGGGAAGTTTTCTTTCATTATTTTTTCATATAGATTTCTAATTTCTTGCTCTTTCTCTTCTCCTTCTGGCACTCCTATGAAGCAAATGTTGGATTGCTTAAAGTTCTCCCACCGGCTGCTTATACTATCCTCAGTTTTTTGTATTCTCCTTTCTTCTTCTTGCTCTGATTGGTTGCTTTTGCTTCCTTATATTTCAAAACATTGATTTGCTTCTTGGCTTCATCCGTTCTACTCTTGCTACCCTGTAAATTGTTCTTTGTTTCAATTAGTGTATCTTTCATTTCTGACTGGATCTTTTTTATATCCTCACTAAGTTCCTTGAGCATCCTTATAACCAATGTTTTGTACTCTACATCAGATAGATTGCTTATCTCCCATTTCATTTAGCCCTTTTTCTGGAGTTTTGATCTGTTCTTTCATTTGAGCCATGTTTCTTTGTGTCCTTGTTTTGGCAGCCTCCCTGTGTTTGTTTCTGTGTATTAGGTAGAGCTGCTTTGACTCCATATCTTGGTAGTGTGGTCTAATGTAGGTGTCCTGTAAGGTCCAGTGGCACAGCCGCCCATATCACCCAAGCAGGGTACTTGAGGTACACTCTTTGTGTGGGCTGAGTACACCTTCCTCTTGTAGTTGAGCCTTGGTTGCTGTTGGCAGGTCAATGGGAGGGATTTCGCTGCATGGACTGGCTGTGACCACTGAGCATCAACCTCCACCCACCATGGAGGATCAGCCATGCAGTGGTGGTGCTCCAAGGTGGTCTGTAGCTGTCCACTGGGTGTGCTGGCCCTGGGATTTCCCAGGTGGTGCAGGATAAAATCAGTTCTTTCTCTTTTTTAAAAAAGGTATTTTTGTTACAGATAGTCCTACCCCACCCCCCACACCTCCTCTTCCCTCTTCCCCATCATCATGCTGTAAAAGAAGACACTCTCCATGGTTCTGTGCTTACTACTGAAGTATGTAACAATAAACAGTAAATACTAAATTTTGTGTTTTCACATTTTGAAGAAAGATGAATACAATATATTATACCTTTTTGAAAGCTTATTAATATGTGTGCACTGAGTTTATCTTAACTGCTGTTTAGTCTTCCATTAGATGAATAAACCACTCTTTAACCATTTCTTTACTGGGAACATGTTTCCACGTCTTAGCTGTAACATTGCAGTTGAGTATTCCCTAAAGCAGGGGTGTCAGACTCTTTTTCACTGGGGACCACATCAGCCTCGCGGTTGCCTTCAAGGGGCCGAATGTAATTTCAGCTCCTTACCAGTTAAGGAGTAGTTACGTTTACACAGTCCTAAAATTATTTCGGCCCTTTGAAGGCAACCACGAGGCTGATGTGACCCCCAGTGAAAATGAGTTTGACACCCCTTCCCCAAAGCATACTTTCAGCTCTGCTAGATACAGTCAGCCCTCTTTATCAGTGGGTCTCGCATCCACATATTTAACCAACCACAGATCAAAAATGTTTTTAAAAAAGAAGGAAAAGAAACCCCAAAATGTTTCAAAAGTCAATCTTGAATTTGCCACATGTCAAGCACTACCCTACATCTACAAGAACAAAATGACGTGTAGGCAAACGCTGCTGTGACCTAAATGCAAACACAGGTTATGTGCCAATCCTACCATTTTTATGAGGGACTTGAGCATTCTCTGATTTTGGTATCCACAGGGGTCCCGGAACCAATTCTACTTCAGATACAGAGCGTTAACTGTATTTTCAAATTGCTGTCCCCAGTGGTTGTGTCACTGAGCCTCCCTCGGGAATCTGTAAGAGTTCTCAGTTCTCCTCATCCTCACCAAAACTCCATACCAGATTTTTCAATTTTTGACAATTGTTACACTTAACATAGTTCATTTTATATTGTATTTTCATAAAAACTGGTGAGCATAAACATCTTTTCATGTATTTGTTAGCCATTTGAAATTCCTCTATTGGAATTGCCATTTCATCTGGTTTTTAAATTGGGTTGATTGTCTTTCTCTTATAAATTTAGAGTTTCTGAATATTACCTTTGTTGACTACAATTCTAAGTACCTTCTCCCAGACTCTCACTTAACTTTTTACTTCATTTATGATAGTTTTTGGCACACTGTATCTTTTATATTGTCATGTAAATAAATGTACATTTTCTTTTATAGTTTGTGTTTCCTGTGTTTTATTTTAAAATCCTTGGGAGAAAGGGAGGGAAGTGGGATTGGCTGGGGTGGGGGAGTTGTGAGGGGGAAATGCAGACAACTGTAACTGAACAACAATAAAGTAATAAAATCCTTTTAAAAATAAATAAATAAAAATCCTTCCCCATCCCATTGCCAAAAGACGTTCCTTCTGTATTTTGTGCAGAAACACTTATGGTTTTGCAAATTATATTGGTCTCTAATCCATTGGGAGTTTATGTGCATGATGTCAGGAAGAGGGGGAACCTTGTTTTTTCTTTATCTTTAGAGAGAGCTTGCGTATCCTGTTCCCTCTAATTTACCCATTTCTGCTATGTGCCAGTATAAGTGCTCTTATACTCAAGAGTCTGCTTCTGTGTTCTTGTTCTTTAGGTCTTTTTGAGTGGCTCTACAGAAAGCCAATGCAATTTTAAGCACTCAAATTTTATAGCATGTTTTGAAATCTGATAGACCTTATTATACTTCTTGAAAATTACCTTGGCTGTTCTGGATCTTTTATTCTTTACTTTTAAATCTTTTCATTGTAGTATGTAACACATACAAAAATGTGCATAAACTACAGATGTCACAAAGCCAAACAAATCACTATAAAGTGAACACACTAGATAACGCTACACAGGCTAGAGCACTGCCAGCCCCTAGAACCTATCCCTCCTAGACTGCTCTCCTGGGACATCTGGTTGTTGCCTTCATGCTTTGCTTCGTGGTTTTCCCACACAATATATAGTTCAGATTAATCCATTTATAAAAATGGTATCATAATGTATGTGATCTTTATGTTTAGTTTATTTTTCCCAGCACATTATTTTAAAAATTTGAACCTTAAATATTCCACATGAATTTTAGGATTGGTATTTAAGTTCCAACAACAACAAAACCCTGTTAAGGTTTTATTTTTTAATTATATTGAATTTACATATTGATTTGGTGACAATTGATATCTTAATTTTGTACCTTCTCACTCATGGATGTGATACCTATATTTATTACTAGGGTTGGGATTTTCTCTTATAAAGTACTTTAGTTTTCTTTTTAAAGGCCTTATGTAATTTATTAGATTTATTCCTAAATGTTTAATGGTTGTTGCTGTTATCTGCTGGTAGCTCATTGTTTTACCTTTCTAGGTGGTCTGAACTTTATCTTTGGTAACTTTTAAGGATTTCTTTTCTTGTTGCACTACAGTGGAACTAGACATAAATTTTATTTTATTATCCTTCTTTGGACTCTTGAGTTTTCAATCTGAGGATTTATATTTTTTATGAATTCTGGAAAACTCTCAGCCATTATCTCTAGAAATACTGTCCCCCTCTGCCTGTATTCCCTCTGTGGTCTACTGGCAGCTCTGAGACATACACTGAGGGCCTCTCCGTGTGGAATCCTCCTGTGGAAGAACCTTGGGCCTCCTCTCCAGGGCTGCTCTATCCTCCTCAGAGCCTCCTCAACACATGCCCTTCAGAGGTTTTATCTTCTTGCTGTAGAGGAAAGAGAAGGTAGATAGGACTATGCTGAGTATGGGAAGGAATTGGGATTGTTTTTTACAGAGTTAAGAATCCTCCTCTTCACTCCTGCCTTACACAGTACCTGGTGTTCCTAATCCCTGAAGCTGCCCTGGCTCCAGAAGATCCTCTTGCTGGCATTTGGATTTACTCTTCTTCCCATGTACTTAGTGGTTTCTAATCACACACTGTGTTTTCCATCTTGTTAGTGGTTCAGGGTTATAGCAGATGCTTTTTGGTTTCATTAAATGTGGAGTTTGTTTCTGTTTTCGATTTCTTTGTTGTTTTGCACCTTTTTGGAGATAAGAGGCATTAACATAATTTGAAACCCAAAGTCCTCTTCCATTCACTCTTTAGCCTACTTTAGTCAGTCCTTTGCTCCCACCACTGCACCAAAACTCTTCTTATAAGGTCACCAAAGGCCTCCATTTTGCCAAATGCAATGGTCATTTTCCTTTCTGTCTCCTTGAACTCTGAGCTGTATTAAAATAGATGACTATTACTCCCATCTTAAAACATTGTTTTCTTAGTTTCACTGATACTAAACTGTCCTAGTTTTCTTTCTGTTCGCTAGCAGCCCCTTCTCAGTTTTCTTTACTGGCTTTTCCTACTCTGTCCCTCCCCAAAATATTGATGTACCCTGGGTTCAATACAAAGTCCTCTTCTGTCTTCTGTTACAGGTCCCCACCCTCATATTACCTTCGTCAGTCCCACTGTTTTACATGCCATCCAGTACCAGTGACTTGCAAATCTTCATCTCTGCTAACCTTTCCCCTAGTTCCAGATTTGCACGTCCAACTACTCACTGGATATCTCCACCAAGTTTTCTAAGAGACTCTATGAAACTCATTCCTGCATTGCATTTTCTATTTTCTCTTTCTGAAATGTTCTTCCTATTTTTCAAATCACTGGTACCCCATTATCCTTAAGATATACACTCAAGTGTCACTTCCTCTGAAGCTTCCCTGATCACCCTACCTAAAGAAGTCCCTGCTCTAAGTCACTTTATTTGTTTCATTTCCTTCATAGAGCTTGTCTGGAATTGTTTTGTGTGCTTGCTTGTTTACTGTTTGCTCTCCATGTGGACCTCTATTACCTCTGTAAGAGTTGGACTTTGTTGATCATATCTTCTGCTGAATTCTAAGTACCTAGAACAGTACCCGGTGTATGGGAGAAGCTCAATAAATTCTTGCCTAATTAATTAATTTTATTAATAAAACAATTGGGACTTCCGGCCAAGATGGAGGCATAGGTAGGTATACTGTGTCTCCTTGCACAACCTAAAGAAGGACAGCAACAAATTTAAAAACAAAAAACAACCAGAACTGCCAGAAAATCAACTGTATAGAAGTCCGACAACCAAGGAGTTGAAGAAACATTCATCCAAACCAGCAGGAGGGGAGGAGATGGACAGCAAGTGGGTGGCTGGCAGAGCAGGCAGTTCCACATTTACATGTGGATAAACCAGGAGGAACAACGGGGGAGCAAGACAGATCGTGCAGCCCAGGATTCCAGTGCAGGGAAAGAAAGCCTCAAACCCTCTAGCTGGAAAAACCTGTGGGGGTTGCAGCAGGGGGAGGAACTCCCAGCCTCATAGGAGAGTTCACTGGAGAGACCCACAGGGTCCTAGAACATATACAAACCCACCCACCTGGGAATCAGCACTAGAATGTACCACTTTGCTTGTGGGTAGTAGAGGAAGTGACTGAAAGCCGGCCGAGAGCCCAGCAGGCAGCATTGTTCCCTCTTGGACCCCTCCCCCGCATACAGCACCACAACACAGCCACATGGGTTGACCCACCCTGGTGAATACCTACAGCTCAGTGTGCCAAGACAAAAACATATGGCCCAAAAGAACAAACAGATCAAAGTTCCAGAAAAAAATACAACTAAGCAATGAAGAGATAGCCAACCTATCAGATGCACAGTTCAAAACACTGGTAATCAGGATGCTCACAGAAATGGTTGAATATGATCACAAAATAGAGGAAAAAGTGAAGGCTATGCAAAGTGAAATAAAGGAAAATGTACAGGGAACCAACAGTAAAGGGAAGAAAACCAGGACTCAAATCAACGGTTTGGAGCAGAAGGAAGAAATGAACATTCAAGCGGAAAAAAATGAAGAAACAAGAACTCAAAAGAATGAGGAGAGGCTTAGTTACCTCTGGGACAACTTTAAACATTTAGCATCCGAATCATAGGGGTGCCAGAAAGAAGAGAGGAAGAGCAAGAAATTGAAAACCTATTTGAAAACATAATGAAGGAGAACTTCCCCAATCTGGCAAAGGAAATAGACTTCCAGGAAGACCAGAAAGTCCCAAAGAAGTTGGACCCAAGGAAGCACACACCAAGGAACATCAAAATTACATTACCCAAGATTAAAGATAAGGAGAGAATCTTAAAAGCAGCAAGAGGAAAGGAGACAGTAACCTACAAAGGAGTTCCCATAAGACTGTCAGTTGATTTCTCAAAAGAAACCTTGCAGGCAAGAGGGAGCTAGAGAAAAGTATTCTAAGTCATGAAAGGCAAGGACCTACATCCAAGATTACTCTATCCAGCAAATCTTTCATTCGGAAGGGCAGATAAAGTGCTTCCCAGATAAGGTCAAGTTCAAGGAGTTCATCATCACCAAGTCCTTATTATATGAAATGTTAAAGGGACTTATCTAAGAAGAAGAAAAAGATAAAAAATACGAACATTAAAATGACAACAAACTCATAACTATCAACAACTGAACCTAAAAGAAACAAGAACAGACTAAGCAAACAACTAGAACAGGAACAGAATCACAGAAATGGAGATCACATGGAGGGTTATCAGGGTGGGGAGAAAGGGGGAAAAGCAATAGGGAATAAGTAGCATAAATGATAGGTAGAAAATAGACAGGGGGAGGTTCAGAATAGTATAGGAAGTGTAGAATTCAAAGAACTTATATGTAGGACCTGTGGACATGAACTAAGGTGGGGAAATGATGGTGGGAGAGGGGGAGCAGGGCAGAGGGGAATAATGGGGAGAAAAAAATGGGACAACTTTAATAGCGTAATCAATAAAATATATTAAAAAATAAAACATTAAAGGGAACTTTTCTCCTATTAGACAGCAAGTTGTCAAATATGCTCTAATTTGGTATGAATAGCTTCTTATCTAAGAATCAAATTCATAAAATTAAAGGTTTTTTTTTTTTACAAAGGAATAACCATACTCATTTTTACCTGGAAAACCATAGACCATCTTTGGAGTTCTCTTGCCACATTAATAACCTTAAAGATGAAACATAGGCTTGTTTGTAAACAGAATTGTTAATTGCTAACTATTGACAAGGATTTTAAAAATCTAGAATATTAATAGAAAAATTTATTAAAAGTATGGAAATTTTAGATTGCTTTTATTTTCTGATAAATTCATTATATAGCTGGGTCACATCATTGAACATTGAAGTTGTTTTCTACCAATTATCTCTTTCTGATGGCCTCATGCCAATAAAAGCAACCACAGTGTGTGTGAAAGTATTTTGATAATCAGATCTTCTGTGGCTTTTTATAAAATGAAAACATTGTGTTAAAAATATTTTACCAGTACTTTGAGTGTTAGATGGTTAGGATTTTGCTCTCTTTCCTAATTTAATAAAAGCAAATTTGTTTGCTGAATAAATTAAATTTTTGTTGATTTGTACAGCTTAGTATTCTGCAACTTGGTAGGAATTTTGGTTATTACCTAACACTGCTAAAAGGAAGAAAAATACCATCTGAAGTGTTTTGTGGTTGTTGATATCTATATTAAATATGTTCTTTAAAATTTTACTGCATTTAAACAATCCAGTTGGACTTTTTTCTTTTAGATTTCCGGTATCTGCTACAACAGCAAAATATTACAAGTTCACCAGGTGCTGTACATCCCTAGCTGGATGGCAAAGTTCTTTTCTTGGACGCTTGAGCCCGTCTTCTCATCTTCAGAACCCACCACCGAAGGCAGAATTGGGATGGGGGCCACCGTGGACATCCAGAGACAGCAGAGAATGGAGGTGCTTGATCGGCAGCTGATGCTGTCTCAGTTTACACAGGCAAGGCGACAAAGGCAGCAGCAGGTAAACAATAATAATTAAAAATTTAAAAATACTCACTGGCCTATGTAAACTTTTCCTCTGTGACTATATGTGTGGTAGAGACTATATTTTATTCCTGTGCATTGCATTGTGGATATTTGATAAGTTTCTAAATAGATACAGGTTTCTGTTAGTGCCTAGTCTTAGTTTGTTTTCTTTTCAAGGTAAAAAAATAAATTGCAGCTGAAAACTGGTCAAACTGGACCTTCTTGTTTTTCTTCTATTAGATGAACATTATTTCTTAGAGAAACACCAACCTAGTTAACAAGATGTGATGTTTATCTGTTTTTACAATCTGTAAAAGCCACAGTGTCTTCCTGTTAAAGTGCTTATTATCATGTGCTCTGGAGTGAAAAGCAAATGTAAAACTTCTTGATTTTCTTTGGCTGAAATGAGAGAATGTGAAGGTAAGAAATTTTTCAAAAGAGCAACCCATGAGTAAATCAAATAAATGCTGTGTTTTCTTAACCTTGTCCTCAGTCATCAGGAAATATTGAGCATGTATCTACAATAAACTGCTATATCCAAATAATCTGATGCCACCCTTGTCTTTCAAGGGTTACTATAAAGGGTGGAGGAAAAGTAAGTTTATGTGGATATTAATACAATAATTAATAAATAATAATATAATACAAGAACAAATGCTGCATTTCATGTTCTCACTACTGTAAACCTGCTTTTACCCCACCCTGTACTTCAGGCTAAAACCTCATACCTGACCTTTCTTTGACACTTGTATAACGCAGTATGCTGGGCTTTTTAT